>CAWUHX010000476.1:0-120478 GCA_963922205.1 Romanomermis culicivorax
CTTACCCCGGGCACAAGGCGTCTTGTCTAGCACCGGTATTTCCTTAGTTTCATTGGTATAGCTCCATGTGAAATGTCGAGCCGCTCTTAAAAGTAGAATCATAGCATTACTATGATAGTTGGATTGTTTATCAGTATACCGAATGTATCGGTATCGCAAATGTTTCGAACAGTGTTCACAATAGAAAAAGCTTTTCTGTAGACCGAACGTACCGTTAGCCTGAATAATGCCAAAGCGTAAGCCTAATCCTGAGCCTCAGCCTAACCGTGAGTCTATGCCTGAGCCTGAGCCAAAGCGTAAGCCCAAGTCCCTCACAAATTTTTGGGAAAGTTCAAGCAAAATAAGAGTTAAAAACATGAAAGAATAGTGTATAGCGAATAACGAGATTCAGTCAATGTGATAGAATGAGAAATAGAATTGTGAATGCTCGGAATACTGAGAATAAATGCATTATTCGGTATAATGATCCTTTAAGCCCGATTCATACTTCTGCTTGTTGTCTGCTTGTTGATCGGCGGGCACAGGGCCGAGCAAGCACAAAAAATTTGCTCGCCGAGAGGCACGTCCCGGTCTGAGCTAATTTATTCCAAAATTAACCAATGCTTTTATTATTAAATTTTTTAGTGTAAATGAACATAGTAAATGAGAAATGACACATCTTTTTGCTTTCAAATACCAATTGCTGCTTTGAGAAATGAGAATGAAACAAGGCAATGGAAATAAGAAATAGGCAAAATCTTTATCTGATTCAAGGCAAAAAACGACAATCGAATGATCTAGAATCACTGAAATAGATCAGAAAATCTGAAATGATAGCCAAAGATGATATGCCCTTCTCGTCTGCGGTAAAAATGTTTGTTAGAATTTCTTTTTTTGCTCAACCTCATAAACTGCTTCTTGAAAAGGGGGAAGACTAGTTTTTCTCTTTTTCTTTTGAATGCGTGGAATTCAAGAATGACTAACGTCGGTACCATGTTGTTTACACAAAGATTTCACCATTATAGAACTTTTTCGTCAGAATGTTGTTAAAGCTTAGTTGAGTAATTACCCAACAAGGCCCTACATGGGCCGACAAAGTCATAAAACTTTGCTTGCTTTATAGATTTTCAGTTTATGTTTATACTTTCTAAAGCTCAAATTTCGTTCCTTGTCGGAGCACTCGCCCAAAAAAAACATCAGTCGATATTAAAAAGTCACTTATCAGCCAACACACCTATCATGCCAACACACCTATCATTCAGTACTCTCATTCACTAAGTTCATGTGAAAACTGCCGAGAAAATTCTATTTTTGAAATATATGTTTCAATGACTGAATTTTTATCTCGAATGTATAATAAAATTTTATTTTTTTCTTCCAGCAGTGAAATGATCAGCTGAATTCTTTGACCCGTGAGCCTAATGCACAAAGGTATCCAAGATAACGGGTCGGGTGAGGTCAAGAGTCTGTTTCCCCTTTCAGGTACAGCCTAGCATAGTTTAGGACACAACTATGTCTTGAGACTCTAATTTTCTACGGTGAAGCTGTGTCTCAGGACATAGCAATCTCTTAACACACCGTTCAAAAACAGACCTCAGAAGTTTTCACGTAATACGTTGTATAGTTGTGATCCCTAAACTACACATACGGAATTGCATTACTTACTCGTCAGTAACCAAGTTTATTATGATCGAGTTACATTTCGTATTCTTACAATCGTCCGGATAACGATTTTTATGGTAAAAACATCCCTGCGGTTCCAAGGCCATGCAGCTTTCGGTTAGATTTACTAACATTTTTCGAATTTTAGCTCTTATAGCTTCTTCTCTTTCACGATCTGAAATTGGACAAAAATACAAAGAGTTTTAAGACATGTTACAATGTTGGGCACCCTGCTGGCAAAGTCGCCATGGGGAAGCCGACATGCAAATTGGCAAAAAGGACGACTAGTGGCACAGACATTCGCATAGAAGTGGAGCGCCACAGAAAAACGCAAGTGAATGTGAAAATCATTCTTCGTTTTTATGATATATTTCTTGGTTTTTAGTGCTGGCATGCCTAATAAACCTTTACCCAGTCTTTACGCCTAAATTTGCATATAACTTAGTGGTGCAGCCACATTCTTTTTAATATTTGTTACATTGATATATTTATTATTTAGATTCGATATTTTGGTAGGAGCGAAGGGCCTAAGGCCCAGGCGCCAGCGCTTGCAGACGTCAAGTGACAGGAAGACCTATAAAGGGTTCCTGCAAGTAAGTTTGTCTCCTGAGGAGAAGTCTTTTCCTTCTGGGAGACTGCGAGAAGTTGTTGTGAGGCCCTCTGTTTAATGGTAAGTAAGTATTGTTTGTTGCCAGGTCCGGGGAACAGAACTGTTGCGCGAATATCCAAGGCCTAGCCAAGGAATTAGCTCTAACTACTTCGGTTCAGACCAGAATCTATCTTTGCTTGACCTTAAGGAAAGACCTGCACAACAACAATATCTGATGACAGAAATTGAGACATTGACGTTAAGCAGATGCGGAGGATATCGCGTGAAAACAGATACACAATATTTCACAACGCAGGATGCATGCCTTTTTGCTAAAAAATCAGAGAGAGACTTGCGCGAAATTTCTACAGACGATTAGTGTCTGAATTTTTACAAAACACAAATTTTCTTCATGTTTGTCCAATTTGAGGACATCTGCACAATCAGTGTTACTAGAATTATCTTAGCCTCGAGTTATGGGACCATATATGATTATAATTTATCTACGCAATTATACGTTTCTAAAGAATTTGGCTTTGAAGTCGCAATTTCGAACTATTTCTTGGTTGTATTTCCTGATGAAATTTCTACGTGGAATAAAGTTCACTGCATCAGATATATCCACTTTCCATAATTATGTCCAACTAGTCTGAACACCGCCAGATTTCACTCATCGCAACTATTGTAGAATTCTAGGAAAGCGAAATTCCGGATCCTGCACAAATGCAGTGAAAACACGGGTCTAAAATATATCTCATTGGGAAATCGACTATTCTGGACTACAAAATTTGTTTTGTATTTGTCGAAAACCAAATTAATTAGCCTGTTAACATGACGATGAGGGCAAACTAAAAATAATTAGGTGCCACTCCTTTCAGACTACCCCATAGGGAGGGGTATGAGTGGGGTATTACTCCACCTAAAGTCCTAAAAATTGATCACTGGTTTTGTCTAATTTTGAAACAAAATGACTTGTTTAGTAGACTTACAATTACGCTACTTCCGCAAATTTTTAACTTCATCCCCACCTGAAAAATTTGACCTTGGGAACCCCTGACTTTTTGCACTTAAAAAAAATATAACCTCGTCAAGTGCCTCTACTCCTAACGAAGATTGGTGAATCGATAATTCGCTCCGTGGAGACTTTTTGTCAGATGTAACTGTGACACTTTTCAAATTTGTAATGTATTAAATTTCCGACATTAGAATTTCTGACAGGCTATAAAGACGAGAATTTCCATTTCTCAGTTACATAGTAGATCCAGCAGATCGTAAAAAGTGTGAATTTAATTTTTCAGTGTCCATAAGCAGAAAGGTGTGCGTCATTTCACTCAGAATTTTCAGTATGCATTGATCGCTATTCGAAAAATAAATTGAATTGCTAGCATATTTCCTGATCACTGTGAATGCTGATGATCGATTTTCAAATAAACTCTTTGCAGATACTGTTAACCACGCGGATTTTAACCTCCAGTGTCAAGAAACAAAGTGCAAATTTTTTGTAGTGAAGTGAACAAATTTTGCAATTTTTTTTGTAGTAAAGTCAATAGATTTTTTGAACTGTCAAAGAATGCATATTTTGTAATGCCGGTAGGTTGAAACTGTTCTTGATTATAATAATCATTACTGATAATCAAGCAAAATTTGTCGAATGGCCGAAATATGATTCTTTGCTCATCCGTAACTGGATGCTTTTTTAAAATCGTACAGCCGTATCCCACCTTTATATAAATGCATACCTATAGCCTGTTTTTTATAAAATGCTTCTAAAACGAAAAATAACACATATATGTGGAGAATTCAAAATCTTCTACATGAATCTTTTACGGTAATATTTTTTACTCAAAAAAATTACTCAATATTGGTTGAATTTTGTCACAAATTTTCAGTTCCATATGATCTACGGCTTGGTAGAAAACGCCTAAAATATATAATAGTACTTGATCTCAAGATACATTATTTGGAAGCATTTGAAAAAACAGACTATACGTCTACTTTGATTTCTGATTACCAAGCAATATTTCGTTTGTAACATATGTACAGTGAGCCGAAGAAGAAAAAACACTGCGATTTGAAAAATGCTATTTTTGGTATCTGATAATCAAGTAATGTAATATCTATCTTAAGAACACACCTATGTACACGGGCGATATAGATGTGTCAATTTTATTCTTTGTCTGGAGGTTTCAAAGTTTGTTAATTGCATATCACGATTTACTGTACGTATCCGCGCATGTATATCAGCAAAACAAAGTCTGTATAGTCGCTTGCAGACTGCAGTCTGTATAGTTAAAGCCGGAGTAAAATGAGCATTTGTAATTTTGGAAATGGTATTGAACTTGAAAGTTTTCTGCACCAATTGACGCCTCCTATTTCTTTCCACGTACTTGCTTCAGCATTATCCGCCGAACTAGGGTCGTTACTAAAAATCGGGACGCCGCCGGTTGTCTGGAACCCCTTGGACGGCTTCACGACATACCTGTCCACCAAAACAACGCCCAGCAAAACCATAGCGACTAAAACGCACGCTACGACCACCAAACACAACCAACATTTTTGAGAGCGTTCTTCGCCCAACGTTTTTTCGTGTTCGTCACGTATTCGACCGACTTCCATTTCGTTCAATGCGACGGCCGTTTCGCCGTGCATAGAGGGAGAATGCTTTTTGGAGGAATCTAGGAACAGACAGATAACAGGATGAAACAGTGAAAAAAAACAAAGAAAAAACTAAGGACCACCATCAGCAGCCAAAATAGTAAGAACAGAAGGAAATAAAGAAAGTTAGAAGTTCAGTAGAAAAAAAGAGTGGGCAAAAAACTAAAGGAAATCAAAAAGTTTATGAAACTTACAGAAACGAAGGTAAACACAAAGAAAAACAAAGAGTGGCCAAACCTGACGCTGCGACAATCCAAGGACGCACTCACGTAGTAAAAAAATCCAAAAAAGAGAATAACAATATAAGAAAGCAAGGATAAGTGATATGGAAAGAAATACAATTCGAAACATTCATGTAATTGGAAGAAATAAGAAGCTTCAGAGTAGCTATATGTCTAGCTGCACACTGACCGTCCCTCAAAATTTTCCAATTATGTGGCTGGAATGGGCCATCTCTTTGATCGAAAAAAACAGAAATGTCGACTGTTGGTAGAAAAATGATCGTTTTTGAACAAAAAACATCAAAAATGTCAACTTATTTCAGTTCGATATTAGTACGCCTGGTGGCCACCAATCTTATAACGTGTGTAATTCAAAAGATGCAGAAGGTATCTTGAGTGACTGTTTATGATGCGTAACTTAAGGCAACAATTCGAACCAAGCTTAGGCTAAAGGTCCATCTTTACTTTTTTCTCGAAAATTTGTCGCAAGTGATTGTAACGATTAAAATCGAACGAATTCCTCATTTTTCTGTGCGCAAGAAAGATCTTGACGAGTTCTATCCAGTGAACTACATTTTGCAAAAAAAATTCGCATAGTGTTGCAGAAATCGGCTATTTTGTAAGCATCTTGCGTTTCTTGCGTCAAAGCTAGATTTAAAGCACACAGTAGATATTTGTTGAACGTGTTTGGTATCTTTCGATCGATAATTTCAATATCTACCTTGCGATGTATTATATGCTGAAATTCCTCCAATACTTGAAGAGTAAATCACTTGCGTATGTTTTTTAGCGAAAAAAGTATAGATGGGCCTTTAGGCTCAAAGGGTCATTTATACTTGCTATTTTTGCTGAACGCAACGGAATGCAATCGACATAATGTTACCAAACGAAAGGGAAATTTTTGTTCCGTTTGGTTTGGTCGGAGGTTACCGTTGGTCATTTTCTACAACATTGCAGTTATCCTTTCCGATCGAAGTGTATTTTAAGGCTGAACGTTTCAAGCTGTTGGCGATGCGCTCCGTTCCGTTCCGTCGAAAAATTTAGTATAAATGACCTTTTAGGCTTAAGCCAATGAAGAAGTGAAAAAATTCCTAGGATTTTTGTCGCCTGCAGTCCGCGATTGCACTTCTGAATTGTGCTTGAAGCTTAAGCTATCATTTAGCAGGTACGTTATACCGCTTATGCCTTCTCCCACATTTTACTCTATACCTTTTGGTACATTTTGCATTTCACATGTTATAAGATGGGTGGCCAGCAGACACACAAATACCTTTCAGTTCATGGGACCGTTTTTCAGACTTTTTAGGCAAAAAAATTAACTCTTTTTGCTCCAATGACACAACTCCTAAAAAATTGGACAATTGATGACCCCACCCAAAAAAGAATCGCCTAACCCGCCTGATCTCGGAGCTCTATTACATGTGTGATTGTAATGCAAAGAAATTGGGAAACAGGAAAAAAAAGAATAAAACAAAATATCAAAAGAAACTCCCGAACGGATGCCTGGAGAATTCACTACCTCCAATCATTTTTGCTTTTTTCATCGACGATTTGCCTTGATTAGCTGGAATTTTCTCGACTGGATCACCTTTCGCTCGACTAGGCGGCGCCTTTTTGGCCGAAGGCCCTCCCAACGTTTTCTTTGGGGTAGACATCGTACCGCTTTTTCTACAGACGGCTCCTTGATATGAGAAAAGTTGAGGCAATAACAAAATGTAGACAGAATGTGATGGTGCAAAATGTCACTACGGTGTAAAGCTAACTGTGGTTTGTTTATTCGCTCTTGCAGTATGAAACTCAAATACAGTAGTAGTAGGAATCAAGTGTTTTTCATCATATTACGTTAAAGTCGATGTTCAACTTTCTTAATAATAGGATCGCAATTTTTTCAAGTCATCGCTTGTTTCAAGATTATCATGAACATAAATCAAGGTAGTGGCATGTTGAAGAAAAATCAAGATGGCATCTTAAAGAAAAATCAAGATGTCATCTTGTGAACGAAATCAACCTGGCATCTTTTTAAAAAAATCAAGATTGCATTTTTGAAAAGAATTAAAATTCCATCTTGAAAAAAATCAAGATCACTTCTTGAGAAAAATTAGACGCACTTCAGAGGATGAAATCTTCTGAAAGTAGATAGTCAAAGACGTCGCTCTGACTCTTGTGTTTGTATATACAGGAATCCTCAAAGTGGATTTCATAGATTAGAGATTGCTGGCAGAGAGCGAGCTCAATTAATACGGAGCTAGAAAGGTGGAGATTATTTTGAACGAGAAATCCGATGGATACGTTTGTTATTCATAAAATTTTTTGCTTTTCGAGATATTATTAAAAAAATTCGAAATTGTTTTTTTTCACGCGAAGTGCAGTAATTTCGGAAAAAATACGTATTTTCCTTGCTTTTTCGGCTTTCTAAGCACATAGAGAATGGCTATAGAATAGCCGATGAGGTCAAAAATTTTGATTATTTCTCAGAATTGCTGCTTTTTCGACAAAAATGCGTTTTTAAAGTTTTTTTGAAAAATCTCGAAAAATAAAACTTTTCATGTAAAATCAAGAATGTCAGTCGGATTAGCCGTGCCAAATAGCCTACCTCTAGATCAAGCCCGCGTAAAACTTCAAAGCACCCTCTACTAGCAAGCCCTGATCTCAGAAATCCACTCTCACTATGCCGTCCTGATTTTTCTCAAGATTATCTTCATAAATTGAACATCGAGAAACTCTACACCAAGAATTTTTTGCGATGCATTTTGAAAAAAATTTTGAGCATCGTGTTCATAGGTAACGATTTTTTTTTCTAGTTGCCCTTCCCATATTCCGTAAGAATTGCTACCATGAATGACCCAGCACTATATGACCCGCAGATGGAAAGTGAACTGCTCCAAACTAATTACTTAGAAAGCTTGTGATGCTCCGTTTTTCTATTTATATTCAAACTCCCAATAATTTCCTATAATCTCAACTGGAACATGAAATTTTGAGAAAAGTAAACATTTGTTGATCAAGACTTAATAATTAAAATTTATGAACCATAATAGTTTTTTGCAGATTTAACACCCTAGCAATACACGAACTTTGGGAATTTTTGGAAGGCAATTAGCATACATCATAGTATATCCACTGTATAGGGAAATTTTGAGTGCTTTTGGATTTAGCAGTACATAATATAGTCCCTTTTCTATAGTAAAACCTGTTTTTTCCACTTTTTTACAGTCTCATTTTTGACATTTTAAAACTTCCTAAAAAGTGTAAAATCAAAAATTCGGAAAACATTTTCATACCACATTATGGAGCTTTGTATTCTGTATCAAATACACGATCAATAATAAAGTTACTTCAAGCCTAGACCGATACATCTCAAGTCAAGTAAATAGACAGAAAAATGCTGAGAAACGCACAAATTCCAAACTTTGGGATACTGTAGCCCTGCGAATTTTATCTTTTATGAGTTTGAGAATTATCTTAAAATTCACCGTACCAAACTTGTATTATTGCCTCATTTTTAAAACCTATCAAGCTCTAGTAGTTCCACAGTGGAGGTCAGAACTGCCAGAAAATACAATTATAAGATAGTGTTCAAATTTTAGGTTGTGCGACCCTCTAGCAGTACGTAAATTTCCGTAATTTTTTGTCAGCAGGTATAATACATCGTAAGCTATCTATTGTATAGGGAATTTTTTCGTGCTTCTAAGCTTTAGCAGGGGAGATGGTAATTTTTGTGAAAAAACTACAATTTTTGCTTTCAAAATTGGATTTTTGGAGCACCATTGTATTCTTAATAAGCACTTTGCGCTAATGAATCCTACAGTAAATTGCGATCTATCCATAAGCCTAATATTGGGTAAATTTCCAGAACGCAATATCTAATGTACCTAAACTAGCAAAAATTGAAAAAAAATTTGTCAAAAATCTGAAAAATCGAAAACTTTCAACTTTCGTCTTACTGTAGCTATGCGAGTTTTGATTTACGGACGAAATGAATATCATTTTCGTTCCTAGCGCATCAATTTACACCAAATATGTGATATTCAGGTGGGTTTCATTTTTTGCATATCACTCTGTATAAGAAGCTGAATTTTCTCAGACATCGCCTCTTCGGGCCCGTCCCAACACCACCACTGCCCCAACACTGCCACCATCCCAACTCCGCCACCGTCTCAACTCCGCCACTATCGTGTCCCAACACCGTCACTGTCCCAACTCCGCCACCGTCCCAACTCCGCCACCATCCCAACTCCGCCACTGTCCCAACTCCACCACTTTCTTGTCCTAACTTTCGCAATCTTTCAAAAAGTTTATTTTTTGTAACGCGTTAAACTTAACCCTTAATTGCATGTGGTCGCGACCGAGGTACAATTTTAGCTGATGTTCAGTGAATTCTGAATATATTTACTCACAAGCAAGTGGCTAAATGCTATTGTGACCCGATAATTTGATAAAATACTTCACAGTCACATTTTTCACAGAAATATTTAGAAGTCCTCCATTTTTCTTATATTATTAAATATACGATACGATTCATCAAAATTCGTATTTCACCGTAATGAAGCTACCCCTTCACTTGAACATCTTTGTTTAGCCTCTCGTGTTAGTTTTAAGCCCTCGATTGCACTTTGCGATTCCGGAACACAAACTGGCAAATGTCCAATAAAAGTATCCGATATGAATCTTCCATTTCGAATAGTAGTTCTCGCCGATCCAGCATTTCCATATTCAGAGCAGAACATGCACACATAATAATGCGATGTTTCATTGTTTGACAAACGTTTAGAACTTTTCTTCCGGAACAGAAAATACAAATCTGGATCATTACGCGCCGCAATTATCACTAAATTACTCTTTAATTCCTGATTCATAAAATTTTCAATAGGACCAAAGTCACCCATGATTTGATTACACAAATTCGAATCAATTGACAACAAGAAATGATATCAGATCCGTATGTTTGTATTTTAATGTGCAAAGCACACAGTTATTTTGGTAATATGCTAATGAAGTAAATTCCGGTCTCACGCTCGTTGTTCTATTTTTGGTTATTTCGGTAAAATCGTTTGTATAGTTAAGTACGACTATACAAACGAAGATTATATAGATATACCATGTATTTATTGCTTTAACGATAATATCAGTTTTTGCCATCCTATGAATTAGCAATGTCATGTTGTTAAGTAAAAAAAAACTTTTTGAAAGATTGCGAAAGTTAGGACAAGAAAGTGGCGGTGTTGGGACACGATAGTGGCATAGTTGGGACGGTGGCGGAGATGGGACGGTGGCGGTGTTGGGAGGGTGGCGGAGTTGGGACACGATCGCCTCTTCAGTCCTAGGCGACCGTATTATAGCAGGAAATTATAAAAATATGAAATAATACTTGCTTTTTGATTTAATTTTTTATTAGCATTTTGAAAGATAACACTATTAAAATGTTAACTAATAGATAATCTTGTCCTTTTATTTCGTTGTTGTGTTCCTGGCTAAACAATTTATCTTACGGTTGATAAACTTAGTAATAGGTGACCGCCTCGATCGGTAAGGTCAAACCCCTAGACGTTATGTTTCTTATGAAAGTGATCATGGCCATTTGGACTTGGTGGTCAATTCTCAACTTGCGTTTATTCCGTAACACAAGTTAAATGTACGCTTAAAAAGATTTCAAGATTAATTTTGTCATGATGCATCATTTAGCCGAAAACGGTAAAATCATGAAATAGTACTTTTTACATCCCGATATCAGTTTTCCGAAATTCAAAGAAACTCACACTTGTGGCCAGTGAGTCTTGATCATGATTTCAATGAACCTAAAGTGTGGATCTATCCGATAACAGAAGTCTGAATCAGAAAAAATTGGTTGTATTAAAAAACTTTTAGCGAAAATAAGACTCAGTACACGTATTCCGAGTAATCCTTTTTTAAATGAATTTTTTCATGCAATCAAAAACAGAATTTCCAGAAAATAGCATTTATTTTCATGAACTTGTTTCAGCTCTCACATGCACCGAAATCATTTTGGGAGTACTAGTCTACACTCGTACCAATGAAATGAACACCAAGTGTTGTGCTCCTAGACTGATTTTTCGTGCATAGCTAGCATAGATCAACAATGATCCGGATAACTTTTCTGAGCAAGATGAATGGAAAGGCAAAAAATGTTCCATCGAGTACAGTAATGAACTAGCAAATTTTTGCTTATGGAACCTGCTTTAATCAGATCGCGAAATCAATGATTTCAAAAAATGAATGGAATATAAGGGTACCCTTGGCAAGTTTTAAAATGCTGGTAGCTCTCATACCGTAGCTTTTCGGATTTTCTTACCCAAAAATGTAGCAGCGTAAAAAGATAGCGACGCGTGCCCCGACGGGAAAGACATACGGGCCTGCCGGACAGCCTTGGCGTCTAATGACGTACAACGTGTAGCGTCCGGCTGCACGTACGTTAAATGTTTGCATTTGATTTTCGACCAATCGGGCTTACAAACGGCCAAAAAGTGGGGTCTCAAACGGTCAACGGTCACTTTAGCCGCCGAAGTCAACGCCAAACAACAGCCGTTGCCGGACAAATAGCACATCAACATATCATAGATCGTCGACCAATAGGAACGGCGGTCGGGGGCAGGGTCTCGGCGAAAAAAGTAATATTCTGCAGCGGCGACGACGGCCAAATCGAAAGCAGTGGTCACCCAAAATAAACGGACGCTGGACACTGTATTATGCGTGTAAGGGTAACGAATGGTCGTATCGTCGCAGTAGAAACCGCGGGACGAGGAATCGATTAGGTGGAAAATTATGCCAAAGCAGAATGATAGCATTAGGATAGTTAATTCGGCCAGCTTTCATAACATTATTTTCCAATTTGATGCATGAGGGCCGGGAGAGGTTAAAATTTACTATTTTCACTATTTTCAAATAGTGTAAAAATCAACTTCGGTAGTAAAGTCACATTGTGTTTCGAAACTTTCTGTTCCGTTCAGTAGCCCAGAGCCCAACGTGTTCAGTTGAAATTTACTTATAGACCATGACATCAAAGCAAATTTCTGGGAGTGGTACCAAGCGGAACCGCTTGCCCAGGAAACAGCTATTCCCAGGATAAGGGATCTAACTTTGCAGCCAATCATTTTCCATACAAGAACAACATATAACAAAAAGTTTAAAGCATGGAACTAGAAAATCCACAGGATATGAAAATAGGCTTCCGCACCCCTGCGCAAAACGCCCTAAAAAATTTGTGCACGAGCTCCAAAAGCTGTGCTCAGTGCACAAAAAGCCACGGGAGTCCCTAAAAATTTTTTCTGGGTCTAAAATAGTTTCATAATCATTTAAGTGATTGCATAAAAGAAGCCAGTAGATATGACTGCTGAATCCGGATCAATTGAAATCATCGGAATATGGGATAGCCCTACTACGTACAGTTTTTGTCACTTGTGTATTTGAAATTACAGTCTGATTTTCTTGAAATGCTTCTAAACAATTAAAGTGGAAAGCAAGTAGCATTTCAGATTTTCACGATTTTCATTTTTTTAATTTTTGTATCGCGCATCATTTTCGATATTAGCTTCGTATCGTGAATGAACATGGAAGGCAGATTCACTTTTTTAAAGTCAAACTTTAATTAGTCTTTCTACAACAACTTATAGGTCGCAGTTCAGTGACCTCAAAAGGGTACTTTCCGTTCAGTGATGTAGTTGAAACAATGAAAAAAAGAAAACCATGAAAATGCAATTGCAAAAAATAAAAAGGAAGCAATAAACAAAGACGAAAATCTAAAACGAAATGTTCCGCACTAAAAGTAAGAAAAAGTGAAAAATATATAGTACGAAAGGAAAAAAAATCCCATTTCATCCGCTTTTATTTATCTTTCCCATTTTTATTCATTTGTTTTTAACTGTTCTTTTTTTCTATCTTGCCGGATTGTTTCTTGCATTTTCTCTTCCTTCATTTTGTTTTTTTAGTTGTGTTTTCTTTCATTGTCTTTTATTATGTTTGTTTCTGTTTTTCTTTATACGTTTTTTATGGCCTAGCCTTAAATGAAATTTTTCGTAATTCACAGACAGAATTTCCAGAAAATAAGATTTTTTTTTCATGAACTTCTTTCAGATACCACATTCCATTTTTGTATCGAAAGCATTTTGGGTAATTGGTCTACAATCATAGCAATGAAATGAACTCCCCATGCTGTGCTTCTTAACATCTATTACTTTTTCGCGTGCACAGAGCCGTGAATTGAGCTAAAATACAACCAATGACTCGAGATCACACAAAGGAAGAATAAATCTGTAGTCCGAAAACGAGATTTGAGGCAGCCATGACGCTTGCCGCGCTTACAGTTTTCGCATGCATATTTTCTTCATGTTGCTGATGAAAGAGTTGAATGAACATGTAGTATACCACACTTTAGCTAAACCAGTATGATCCATTATTTTTCTTAAATTACATTAAACTCATCTTCACTAAACACATTTTCATTAAAATACATACCTACGTTCATATTCTTGTTTTGTTTTCTTGTAATATATTTGCATAAACCGTGCTGTTGTTTTCTGGCCATAAAGGCCTATGCATTTAGTCATCGTTTTTTTGGAAAAAAATAGTTGATTATTCTTCTCCTTCTCTGCCTGACAAGTAGATAGTTTGTTTTCGGTTATTGATAAAGACTTACCACCACTTACTAGAACCTTATTCCATACATTCCTGAACTGGAACCCCACCTCCACCTCCGCGCGCCTCACCATCTCCCTCACTCCACCCAAAAATTTCACGTATGCTTCAAACAGCATTTTGCCCATCATTTCCGGCATCACAAAGCTGCATGCCAGAGAATAATGACATTTGACCTACGAAATTTTAACATTGGAAAAGGTATGAAAAAATTCCGGATTCGGCCACAGAGACCAGTATCCTCAATTTGCAAAATAAGGTAGGAAAAACGTAACACAGTATGGAAGATTTTGAGAAAAAAAACAAATCCACTTATGGACAACATTTCAAGTTGCATTTTTGCCCTTGTGTTGGGTAAAAAGTAAGATAAATGAACTATGATCTGTGCATAATGTAAAAAAACTAAAGAATACTTAAGTGAATGGAATATTAGAGTATATGGTAGATCCTCGCCCAATACTCGGTCGAGCGTGGTTTCCCAATTTTGCTGGAACTAGAATGTATGCTCAAAAGTTATCTTCTCAATTTTGTCCTGTCATTTTCAGTCATTTTATACAATATGAAATCGGGAGTTGTTTTTTGAATGGAATTTTATTTTTCATTTATGTCAATTTTTTTGTCTTTTTAGGGATTGAGAATCGAAAAAACCACTGTAAAGTATATTGAGAATTGAAAAGAAATCGTCACGAACTATTTTTATATAGTTGCCTATGAAATTTTGTCGCCTTTTGCACCAATGAAATGTATATAACTTTGATAGTACGAGTATATGCTTTTTGAGATTTGAGTTTTCAATATTCGTCATTGACTGCGGGAAAAACTTGTGATGCCACTGAATTGTAGTATTCATTGTAATTTGCAATTTGTAAAAATTAAAAAAAAAAAAAAAAATGGTCAACAAAGTCACAATGGCTGATTTTACTGAAGTTTCGCCGGTTATTTAATGGAGCATCATCTGTTAATTGTACCACAACTGGTCGATCGGCGGTTTGTCCGAAAAAAGTGTCGTTTCTCGTTTCACTCTTTTTCGCCATTGTTTGTCGAAAGTCGACCCTGGCCACTGATCGGAACGAACCCGCCGATTTCTCGGCCGATTTATAGTTTTTGGCACAAAAAATCGCCTTTTTCCTGGCCTAACCCAAAGTTTATGGACAAAGTTGACGTTAGTATCGTGATTTTTTACAAGCTTTGATTTTTGTATATTTTCGTTAATATTTGTACTGTGGTTATATCAATCTGAAAAGTAAAAAACTGTTTTATTTTTTTGAAGGAGTATTGGTTCGTTGTCCAGTATCAAGACTATAGTCTGTTTTTTTAAATGCTTCTAAATTATAAAAGTATAAAGCAAGTACTATTTTAGATGTTTACAATTGTTTGCTGAACCATTCGTCACGTGAGACTGAAAAGTTGTGAGCTTTTTCAATTAACCATCAACAATTTGTCAAATGAAAAATCTTACTTTAAAAGATGATATAGTTGATTTATTAAGAAAGCATAAAAAGCGTAATTAAGAAAGCATAAAAAGCGTAGCAGGAAACGACGATTGGCGGAAGAAGATGGACAGAAGCTCGACCTCCCGCGACGCCCAGGGAGTGGCCAGAATCGCCGTATAAAAGAAGAAGCAAAGCGTGATTTGATCATTCTTATTCTTGTGGTTTTTTCCGTTTTGACTTCCGCGCTCCCCCCGTCTTTATACATTTGCAAGCGGCCGACTATTCGAAAGCAACTTAAACAGAGGCCCCCGTTCGTATTTTAAATCGAAGCGCGTTTTATTGTCGACGTTCAAGCGACCGTCGATCACCGTTGTTTTATTGTAATCGTACGCCCGCGCCCCCGTCCCGCTATTTATCCCCGCCGTATCGACCGATTGGTTAGAAGTAAAGTACCTCACACAAATCTGGTCGTTACATATTTTGGTGACCATACCGTTACGTTAAACAGTGGAACTCCCTGCCCCCAATTAGGTGTACTCTTATCCGGGCATTTAGAAGCATTAGATAATACAGTAGTAATCATTTCCTACAGTAAGACAGTATTCGTAGAAAGCAAACTGGAAATCCCCTCCAACGAGACATTAAGCAATACATTTAAACGAATACAGCGTGAAGCAAAAATTGAAGCATTTAAGCAGAAATCCCAACGTAAACCAAGAATAACCCACCAAACGCAAGATCATTTAGGAGAAATCGTTAGAGAACAGATAAACGATTTGTTTTCAGAACATTTTCGTACCCTACGCACACAATTGAATCAGAATACAGTAAACCCTACCCTAATAGACGATCTAAGAACAGCAAACATCCGTAATAACATGGCAAACAATTTCTACGCGAAACCTACAGTATTCACGGGCGGCGTGACCCAACATTTTGGTGAATGGAACAAAAGATTAGAACAATTCATGGCACTCCAAGGCATGAAAGATACAGACGTACAGTTAAAGTTGGCATGTTTAGAAATTCATTTAGGAGGAGCCGCGTTAGCAAAATTCAAAAGTTTAGCAAATTCCGAAAACCCTCCCCACACATACGAGCAGTATAAAGTCGCATTACAGGCATTTTTCCCTAACAATAGAGATAATGAGCTACATCAACAATTCTTACGCGAAAGAAAACAAAAGCGATCAGAAACAGTAATGGAATTCTTATTTGATCTAGAACATCTCGCAACCCTCGCCTACCCTAACTTTAACACAGACGCACGAGAAATGATCATAAAACCCCTCTTTGTAGAAGGCATGCAAAACGAAATCAGGGAAGCAATTAAGTATAGAAGGTTCGCAACTCTAAAAGAAATGTCAGATGAAGCAGCTTACATTGAACAGCAAATCCTTAGAAATGAGTTAAAATCTAACGCCCTCCCCTTTATACCCCCAAAACCCGAACCCATCTTTTCCCCCACCAAAAATACAGACCAACAGGATCTTTTGCATCAGTTAGAACAGCAAGTAAAAGATTTATAGTTGCAGATCAAACAAAAACCCCAACCCCCACAACAAAGTAGCTACAACAATTTCAGTAACAATACTTTCAGCAGGAATAATGCTTACAGGAACAATACCACCCTCAGGCAACCCACATGCTTCCAGTGTGGACAAATCGGACACGTAGCTCGTAATTGTAAATCAGTAGGCACCCGAAAATCATGTGAAATCAGTTTCCGTAATAATCACAGTACATGTGATTGTAAAAGCCGATGCATCCACTGCTCCCAAACAGGACATAGATCAGATAACTGCCTTTCAAAACCCTACTCCAATTTTCAATGTTTTCTATGCAAGCAGAGAGGTCATACAAGCAGGTATTGTCCAAATCAGCTGAGTCGTAATATTCAAAATTGCATTGAGTACAGGCAACCCCAACCCCTCATGGACATTGACGACCCCGCATTTTACTCAAAATTACCGGCCATAACTAACGGCCCTCAGACTACTTTAGGAACTATCATGCCCAACACCCACCGCCGTAGTGACGAATACGTCCTTGATCTGGACGTACCCGATTGGTGCGCCATGTCACCACCCCCCATGCCTGAAGCCGCAAAATCGAAAAATCGCCGCCCACCATCCCCGTAGACTACAAGATCCCCCGAAAGCAAGACACAACACCGCCCATCGCCCCAGAAACCCCGTCGAAAACAGGCCGCAACTTGTTATCCCTTCTCCATGGCCTGACCCCCGAACCCTCCTAATTCCTCCCGCCAAACGCTTCTACCAACCCCCACAAGTAAGCAAGTCCAAACCCCATCCCATGACTCAACTTCTAAAGTTTTACAGACCGTTCAGATTTCAAACCGGCCACCCCCCCAGCTCAAAATCGCAAAAGGACAACACCAAAAACCGCCACGCCAAATCGAGCAGAGCGAAAAAACACAGTACCCCGCCGCCTCCACTAAAACACTACATTGGCCATTGTATTGTATATTTTTATGTATAATAATCCCCACATCGTGTAGTGCCCAATTTCAGATGTGTGGAACTTCATTGAGCAGTCACTCAGTCAGCATACCAAAACTTGTATCATGCATGCCCCCTTCCACAGTAGACAAACCCGTACAAACATTCAGAAAAATCTATATCCCCTCCACTAAGCCCCACATTACAGACGCATACAAATGCAGTGTTCGCAAATGCAAAATTTGTACTAATACAGGATTTTTTGGAACAAAAGGTATTGTCTTCGACCAAACCGAAATGCAAAATCTAACCCCACATGTTTGTAAGGTACTCGTTATAGACAAAGAACACAACGGTCAAAAATTATATGAAACCCAACCAGGATTTTGGTCAACAATTAACTCCTTAAGCGTAGAATACACATGGTGTTGTACAGACCATTGTACCTCGGTCACTAACGTCATCATAGAAATAGGACAAATAGCATCTTGGAATGGAAAATCTATGACAGGTACATTAGGTGACCTGGGGTCATGCAAACCGACATCAGGTCATTGTGTCCCAGCCGACGGATCCATTATCTGGAATGAAACAGCATTTGAAAACTTATGCCCCTTCGAATACAAAAATACACATCCCATAAAACTCACAACAACCCACATGATAATAGAAGAGCTACAAGGTGCATTTTCGGTTAAAAACACACTCTTTTCAAACCCCAATTGCCCAGAAATCCAAGACAGCATTCTAACCGAACAAGGCATTATTGTACAATTAGACAAAAGCACACCACATTGTAACGCATTTTTAACCCCAAAAACCAATGAAACTCATACTACACTATACGATTTTGATGATTTTGAACCCATCAATGCAAAACTAAACTATCTAGCAGACAAAATACAGGAATTCGAAATTCAAAATTTCAAAAATGTATGGAATGAACTATGCAGACAGGCACAGCGTCACCTTGATCTCGTATGGCAAATTTTACGTCTTGATGCAACCCTTGGAGCGCGTACATTCCTACAGCGAACGGACATAATAGCAGAATTCACAGGAGAAGCCCTCACAGTCT
Organism: Romanomermis culicivorax; assembly: GCA_963922205.1. Lineage (NCBI taxonomy): Eukaryota > Metazoa > Nematoda > Enoplea > Mermithida > Mermithidae > Romanomermis > Romanomermis culicivorax. The sequence continues at coordinate 18,729 of CAWUHX010000476.1, forward strand.
GGCCCTGCAAGCAGGTAAACGCATCTAAAGTCTTCTACAACCATAAAATCAACCAAACATGCTACAAACTTTTGCCCGTTCTCCTAGGAACTGAACTCATGTTTTCAAATCCAGGAGGCAACGATTTGACCCCTTTTTCACAAACAGTTGATTGCCATCACATGCATGTAGCCCTTTACAAACAGAATAATACATGGGTAAGTGAAACAGGATCCCCGCATGTCACAAATTTACCTTTAGAAATCGTCTGGAACCAAAATTTCTCCCTTTTTCATTTTAATACACCCGCCATTTTTCATGATCAACTTGCAACTATTTCAACCAACTTACTCTTTTTGAAACAATACATTTACAAAACTCACACACTTGAAAACGTTGTTAAAAAACTCGTCAATTACACCGCCCAAATGTCTCTCAATTCGGATACAGTTTACAACATGATCTCAGGCACTGGCCAAGCACTCGGAAATACACTGTCTGGCGCCGGTCAAGGCATAGAACATGTAATAACCGGTACCACCCAAAGTCTCACGGACGGATTAAACAATTTACTCAAAGGACCCCTGCAAATCATTATCAATCTCCCCATTATTACTGTAGTTATTGCAGGCGTCTTTTATTTGGTTCTCGTTCTTCGAAAATATTTCCCCTCTCCAAGGCATCATGCCACAAACGAACATGCATACGAAATACCATCAAACAACAGACATTTACATGAGACCATTCCCCCATCATTCAGCCATGCTCTCTTAGAATTAGCTAATCGTCGTGGGGCACAAACACAGCAGAAATACGTCCTTGTCGATATTGATACCCCCCGAACTCCTGCAATCGAACTCATTAATCAAATTCACCAATCTGCATCAAATAAGCCACCCCAAAACGTACCTGAGAAACATACCCCTCATATTCGAATCACACTTAACGGCAAATTAATGACAAAAGGCATGATTGACACTGGTGCAGTTTACTCACTCATTGATTCCCGAATCGCTCAAATCCTACAGTTAGACATGAAACCCCCGCTAGTCCAAGCAAAAGCAGCAAATAATCTCCCGATTCACTTTGTAGGAACCACTTTTGTCACAGTGACAGCCCAAACAATCCAGGAAACAATCATGGTCCATGTCCAAAAAGATTGCACAGCAGACATCCTTCTAGGCAAAAACTTTCTCAGTCCATTTTCGGAATACACTATCAACAATCAAAAGTCACAGGTCGAATTTGGCAATGTTATACTACCTTGTGATGGCCTAGAATATAGCCCTCTTTCAACTCGTGGTGGAACTTATTTGGATGAAAAATTAGAATTACCACCCCGTACAGTAACCGAATTTACTGTCCCCTTGCCCAAATCGTACCTACAAGTTAAACAGCTCGAATTCACTCCGAAACCCAAGCAGAATCCCAAAGTCCATTTCGCAGCTTGTATCTCGGAAAATCAAAACAGTCGCATACGCATATCCGTCCTGAACACACAAGACACAGCCCAAATTCTTTATCCTGGAACATGCATTGGTACAGTCTCATGTTATATCCCGAAACAAAATACTCCTGCTAACGCAACCCCTTCCACGCAAAACCAGCCCAACCGTTTTGATACATTCACATGGTTAAAAGAAAATGTTAATTTAACCTCCAGTGACCTCACAGAAGCAGAAAAAACGCAACTCCTACGCGCCCTATCCAAGTACCCTACATTATATGCTAAATCCAAAATGGACGTAGGTAGAACCACCCTTGTTTCACATACAATTGACACCAATGGCTCCCAACCCGTACGTAGACAACTTTATCGGAGGTCCCCAAAAGAAAAGCAAATCATACAAGCAGAAGTTGAGCAACTCGCAGCAGCAGGTGTCATAAGCCAAAGCAACTCCCCATGGTGTACCAACACAGTTTTAGTTCCCAAAAAAGATGGAGGCCATCGTTTATGCATTGATTTTCGAGGCCTCAACAAAGTCACAAAAAAAGATACCTACCCCTTGCCCCGGATAGACGAAATTCTAGACACCCTTCGTGGAATGAAATACTTTACATCCCTTGACCAATCCAATGCATACTATTCCATTCCCATAGCACAAGCAGACAGAGAAAAAACGGCCTTTAATTGCTCAGCCGGCCAGTATCAATTCAAAAACCTCCCTTTTGGACTCACCAATGCCCCAGCCACATTCCAAAGATTAATGGATGTTATTCTTTCGGGTCTGCAATGGAACACATGCCTTGTATATCTCGACGATATTTTAGTATTCGCAGACTCCCATGCCCAAATGCTGGAACGTTTAGACACTATTCTTGCCCGATTCTCACAAGCAGGCCTTAAGCTAAACATACAAAAATGCAAATTCTGCCAGCCCCAAGTCCAATACTTAGGCCACGTCATTTCTCAGCAAGGCATTTCACCAGATCCCCATAAGGTACAGGCCATCTATGACATACCCACGTCCAAAAGCTCAAAAGAAGTTAAGTCATTCCTTGGCCTACCCTCATATTATCGCAGATTCATCCCAAATTGCTCTCAAGTTTCTAGCCCACTCACATCGCTACTCAAAAAGAATTCAGAATTTTCCTGGGGCCCTGAACAGCAAAATGCATTCACTAAGCTAAAAGAATTACTCATCCATGCCCCAATACTACAGCATCCCGATTTCACAAAACCGTTTATCCTGCAAACTGACGCCACAAAACTCGGAATCGGCGCCATTCTCAGTCAGCTAGATAGTAAAGGTCAGGATCGCCCCATTGCTTTTGGGAGCCGCACATTGAAACCCGCAGAACGCAACTATCCGATAACTGAGTTGGAAACCCTTGCAGTAGTCGAATTTGTCAAGTATTTCCGCCCTTATCTTTTCCAGCAACATGTTATTGTACACACTGACCACACAGCAGTTCAGGCAGTCTTACAAAAGGAAAACCCGTCCCCTCGCATTGCCCGTTGGGGATTAGCCCTCTCCGGTATTCAGCTAGACATTCGACCCAAGAAAGGCACTGCTAACCGCAACGCAGATGCAGTTTCTCGATTCCCCTCACAGACAGCAAAGCAATCCTTTGATATTGAGCAATTAGAAACCCGCCCCGAAATATCAACTATCAATTCAGTTTTGGAAGCCGAATCAACTGAACAAGAAGAGCAACAGAAAAACTTTGCTGAACTCCAATGCACTGACCCAACTGTCAAGAGTATTTTAGCAAAAATCGCCCAAAAACACCCCCTTACCCTTATCAAATTTGCAGTGCACCAAAACATTCTCTTCCGTATAGTCGACAAACAGGCAAAACTATACATTCCCAAGTCGCAAGTCCAGCATCTCATCGCCTCACATCATGACAGCAAATTCACAGGTCATTTTGGGGCCCGGAAAACTTTACACTTGCTCAGACAGAAATATTTTTGGCCCCAAATGAGCCGTGATATCACACGTTATTGCAAAACTTGCCACCCATGCCAGACACAGAAAGCTCTTAGACACAAAGTACATGCAAACTTGGTACCAATTCAGCCAACTGGCCCATTTGATCGAGTTGGTGTTGATTGCATGGGACCGTTACCCCTCACTGAAGACGGCAACCGATTCATTGTTGTTTTCATCGATTATTTCACAAAGTATGTAGAGGCATTCCCGACCCCTGACATTACTGCAGCCACCATTGCCAAGCTATTCGTGACCAAAATTGTTTGTCGTCATGGGTCCCCAAAAATCATCCATTGTGATCGTGGCACCGATTTTGTATCCGATCTTTTCTCAAGGATCACCAGTTTATGCAATACTCAGAAAATTCACACTACCCCATATCATCCCATTGCCAATGGGGAAGTTGAGCGTTGCAACCAAACCCTAGCCACCCGTATCCGCATGTACATCAATTCAAATCACACTGATTGGGATACTTATCTGCCCTATGCCGTTTTTTCGATCAATATTCATAAAAATGATAGCACATCATATCCCCCATTTGAATTACTCCACGGTATACAAGCTAATCTGCCGTCAGACGCAGCCTTAAACTTTTTCCCCACGTCCTACATGGTTGATTTAGACGATTACACCCTTCGTGTAAAATCGCATTTCACAGAAGCACTCTCAACGGTGCAGAAAAGTTTGCAAAAAGCCCAAGCCCACTATACCCCTCAGTATAACAAGCATGCTCAGAACATACATTACAAGGCAGGTGATCTTATTCTCTACAAAAATCATTCGCGTAAACAAGGGCTGACTCCCAAATTCCTCCCTCGCCAGAACGGGCCCTATACAGTTACAAATTTCATGTACCCCAACGTTACACTCAAACACCCCCATAAGAATATTACATTTACGGTGCATGTAAACGAGACAACCCCTTTCTACCCTCGGAAAGCAACTATCGAATCTACCCCCACCCCTCCTCAACCTCGAAAGCCTTGAATGAGGACGTTCAACTCCGGAAGGAGGGAAATGTAACGTACCTGCTAAAGCAGTACTGTAAATATGTAGCATACTGTATGTAATAGACATTTATTAGATATTTTTTTATTTTCACATTTTATCGTCTCAAGGGTGTCTGGGATTCACACCCAAACATTCCTACAAAATTACGTGAAGTACTTTATTTTGATCCTTTCACACCCCAGTAGCCCAATTAAGACGCCCTAATTAATTTGCACAAACGGCAGCTGTTCCCCTAGAACCCACACTAAACTACACATTCCACAGCTACCGTAATCCCCAGTAAAAATCGTAAACAACACCTGCACACAGTAAAATGCGTAGAAGCCCTGCCGTACAGTAGTCTCAAGTGTAACGGTAGCGGCGGCCTCACAAAACATGTGTATACAGAGAAACCGATACAGGGAGCATGCACAGAAGCACAAAGGTGTGGCCAAGCCCACCGTAGAAAGCAAGTGAAGCACAGAAAGCATACGGTACCAGAAATGCATTAGGGAGGCGTAATTAAGAAAGCATAAAAAGCGTAGCAGGAAACGACGATTGGCGGAAGAAGATGGACAGAAGCTCGACCTCCCGCGACGCCCAGGGAGTGGCCAGAATCGCCGTATAAAAGAAGAAGCAAAGCGTGATTTGATCATTCTTATTCTTGTGGTTTTTTTCCGTTTTGACTTCCGCACTCGCCCCGTCTTTATACATTTGCAAGCGGCCGACTATTCGAAAGCAACTTAAACCGAGGCCCCCGTTCGTATTTTAAATCGAAGCGCGTTTTATTGTCGACGTTCAAGCGATTGTCGATCACCGTTGTTTTATTGTAATCGTACGCCCGCGCCCCCGTCCCGCTATTTATCCCCGCCGTATCGACCGATTGGTTAGAAGTAAAGTACCTCACACAAATCTGGTCGTTACAATTTTATAGAAAACCAACTATATGTGCCTTGTGCTAGGTATGTGTTGCTTCCTCTCAAAATGCGGCATCAGCATATTTGTCTGCACCATTCAAGATCGAGTCGGTACTTTCGACGTTATTCGAAAATTTTGGTCTCATTTTTTCGTGATAGGTCGACTACATAAACGAACAGCAAAACATTACGAGAACTTGACTCAGTGCACTCTACCGTCATGCACTCTTTGGACACGGGGTCACGCGCCAGTTATTATATGGCAGGCGAAGACCCGAATTGCAAATATTGCTCAGGAAGAAACATTACAAGTGGGGAAAATCTAAAGCATGCGTTTCTAAAATGTCCCGCAATATATTCTTGGAAAGAATTTAATATTCTAATCTCAGAAGTGTGCGGAGAAAAAATTGAAGCATCTGCCACAAATGAAATTTTCGGGTTTATTTTTGATAAGAAGGAAAAAGAAATTGTCGCAAATTTGATGCTAAAAATTGCACAAAAAATCTGGATTACACGAGGCAAAGTGGAAAGAATTAAAAAGATAATTAACATATACACTCTATACTTATGGCACATAAGAACCAGATTAAGTCATCTAGAGAAAATTTGACCATATAAAACGTTTGAAACGTACTTCGAGAGAAATAAGCTGGCTAAGCTGTCAAGATACAAGGAGTAGAAACTGACCTAGTGTAGAACTACCGAGAGTAGATGTGAAAGTTGATTACGGACTCTTCCTCATCTGTGGATGACCTCCTTCCAACTTGGCAGTTCATCTAAACAATCTACAAGGATGAAACTCGCACGATAAATGAATTGACCGTGATAACAATGTCAATCAAATTTTTAAATTACGTATAAGTTTATTTCATTTGTTGATATAAAATACAAGAATACTTGCTTCAATCAATATCAATTCATGTTTTGAAAGACCCTAGGCAATGAGAATATTTGATTTTCTTGGCATAAAGATGGAAAACATTGTTTTTGGTGAATGAATTTAATTCCTACAAATCTCTGGTTCATTAAATCGTCAAGTTGAAACATAAACAAACAAAAAACGGAACAAGTTATTTTGATGTTCAACTTTAGACACAAAAAATTAACTAATTTTTAGATACTCGATGTAGCGTCTCATGGTTTGGACATAGATTCCAAAATCTCAAAAACAAGTCCACTACCTGTCTCATCCTGACCCCAAGGCTGTGGCCATTAAACCGCCAGCAATAGTGACAACCACAAGGTCGCTCTAATGATGGGTCTTGTCAATGATGCGACTCAAAGATATGCAACTAGCTATGGTAATGGTGAATTAGGGTGAATTGAGCAGCACATTCCATCAGAAGCGTCGTCAAACTTTTGATTTCTTCAATTTTCAAGTTGATCTACAAAAATATGGGAAAAAAAGTTCTCGTGATTTCCAAGGATATTACACAACAATATTAACCACTGTAATTTCATTTACGTTATTTAAGGAGATATGTGTGGACCTAACGGGCAACGATTGGCCAGTGTTACACAAATGAACAATGACCCTATTGTCCGACAACCAATCAAATTACGGGCAGCCATGACACATACCACGCCAGAAGTGGTATATAAGCGGCTGGTTTCGTAAAAATGAATCATCCCGTTTAATTCTTCCGGTATTGGTTCGTCGTCGAGCATCTGGACTCGGTGCCTTGCGCTGGTGATATGCTGTTTCGTTCGATCTTCATATCACAGCCTTTGACACTGGATCCCGATATTTTGGGCTCGCCATATTGCCACCATTGACGGAAAGTGTTCTGTTGTGCATGTGTGCTACAGTCATGACGTTCTTTCAAAATGTGGCATCACTGGGTTAACATGCATAGTGGAACAGAAGTTCTGTACTTTCGACGTTTCCTCAACACTTTGGATCGCCATGAGCATAGGTGCCGTGGACATAGGTGCCGCGGATGCACTTAATTAGTCTATATCACAGTCCTTCGTCACCTATTTTTGTGAGAGGCCATTTGGAGGGAAGCCAAGAACTTCGATCGATGCCCCTTCGATCCTGAGTGTGTGCCTCTGGTCGTGTTCAATTGTTGCAGTTTCATGACTAGAATGGCCTCAATTCAATTATGTGATGGTTCAAAGTCCTGGGAAACGCCAAATTCCCCAATTTTTTATATAATACTTACGGCTTCAAAAAAATAATTTTTTGCAGCATAATGCACTACTAATTTTTTGCACTTTCAATTGAACCGGTAGCCTCATTGGGATTTTTGGGCTGTAAGGGTTTCCGACCGTTGGGAATTTGCCAATGGACGCGGTCACTTTACACGAAAAATTATTTTGGGTGTAAACAAGCGTATTTTCGAAATTTTGTGTGGAAGGGGTTTTCGACTGTGGAGAATTCAATGGATGCATCACTTTACACAAAAAACTATCTGCGATGTAAACAAATATATTTTCGTGGTTTTTCTGGGGAAGGGGTTTTCGACCACGGGGAATTTAATAAATTGTTAAGGCAACCTTTTCCCGCCACTCGGGGCTTCAGTAAAAGTTAGGCTCGGTCCGGGACTTGAACCCAGGACCTTGCGGCTACCGTCCGCACGCTCTAACCAACTGAGCCAACCGAGCAACAGGAAAGGTGCTCTCTTTTTTGCAACAATTCGTAGTTGAGGTGGTTGCTGTGACCACTCTCAACATCCCTCCGCCGTCGAGTTTGACGGACCGTCAAGGGCCACCAGTGTTAAGGCAACCTGTTCCCGCCACTCGGGGCTTCAGTAAAAGTTAGGCTCGGTCTGGGACTTGAACCCAGGACCTTGCGGCTACCGTCCGCACGCTCTAACCAACTGAGCTACCCGAGCAGCGGGAAAGGCGCTCTCTTTTTGCAACAATTCGTAGTTGAGGTGGCTGCTTTGGCCACTCTCAACATCCCTCCGCCGTCGAGTTTGACGGACCGTCAAGGGCCACCAGTGTTGAGGCAACCTCTTCCCGCTACTCGGGGCTTCAGTAAAAGTTAGGCTCGGTCTGGGACTTGAACCCAGGACCTTGCGGCTACCGTCCGCACGCTCTAACCAACTGAGCCAACCGAGCAGTGGGAAAGGCGCTCTCTTTCTGCAACAATTCGTAGTTGAGGTGGCTGCTTTGGCCACTCTCAACATCCCTCCGCCGTCGAGTTTGACGGACCGTCAAGGGCCACCAGTGTTAAGGCAACCTTTTCCCGCCACTCGGGGCTTCAGTAAAAGTTAGGCTCGGTCCGGGACTTGAACCCAGGACCTTGCGGCTACCGTCCGCACGCTCTAACCAACTGAGCCAACCGAGCAACAGGAAAGGTGCTCTCTTTTTTGCAACAATTCGTAGTTGAGGTGGTTGCTGTGACCACTCTCAACATCCCTCCGCCGTCGAGTTTGACGGACCGTCAAGGGCCACCAGTGTTAAGGCAACCTGTTCCCGCCACTCGGGGCTTCAGTAAAAGTTAGGCTCGGTCTGGGACTTGAACCCAGGACCTTGCGGCTACCGTCCGCACGCTCTAACCAACTGAGCTACCCGAGCAGCGGGAAAGGCGCTCTCTTTTTGCAACAATTCGTAGTTGAGGTGGCTGCTTTGGCCACTCTCAACATCCCTCCGCCGTCGAGTTTGACGGACCGTCAAGGGCCACCAGTGTTGAGGCAACCTCTTCCCGCTACTCGGGGCTTCAGTAAAAGTTAGGCTCGGTCTGGGACTTGAACCCAGGACCTTGCGGCTACCGTCCGCACGCTCTAACCAACTGAGCCAACCGAGCAGTGGGAAAGGCGCTCTCTTTCTGCAACAATTCGTAGTTGAGGTGGCTGCTTTGGCCACTCTCAACAAAATGCGTTCACTTTACACAGCATATGTTCGTGATTTTTCGGTGGAAGGGGTTTTCGACTGCCGACAATTCAATGAATGCGTCACTTTACACAAAAAACTATCTGGGGTGTGATTCGTGATTTTTTTGTGGAAGGGGTTTCCGATCATGGAGAATTTAATGAATGCCATCACTGTACGCAAAAAATTATCCCGGGCGTAAATTTTTCTTTGGAAGGGGTTTTCGATCGTGGGAAATTTAACGATTTTTGAGGGAAGAAGTTTCTGATCATGGGGAATTCAATAGACGCAGTCGGCTTACACAAAAAAGTAGTCATTTGTGTAAATAAAGGTATTTCTGCGATTTTTTGGGCTGAGGGATTCTAGAACATGGAGAATTTAATAGATATGGTCACTTTTCTGTCTGTTTACAACGTCTTTTGAGTACTATGCAATTTACACATCTTTTACTTTTACCGTAAGTGAGAATTCGTAGCTTGAAGATATATAGCTTGAAGATAGTTGCCATGCTAGACAAAGAAGTGAACTAGATTTTTGAGAACTTGGGTTAAAGTTGGAGAAAATTCACTTTCTTTATATTGGATTTTCATTTTTTTTCAAAAAAATTTTTCATGTCAGTGAAAAAGTATAGTCAGCAGCTGAGTGCATCAACACACTTTCCAACCAAACATGTGCATCTGTGAAATTTTTAGGAGGATACAGGGGTGGACCTTGGTTTTTTGGCGGTTTTTGAGACAAAAAATTAAAAAAAAGTTGACCAAAAAATTTTTTTTTCACAACGAATTTTCGAATTTCATAACCTTTGGGGTAGTTTGTACGCTCATGTCCCCCCACACATGCGTGCTTCTAACTGTGTTAAACTTTTCTACTTAATTTGATGTCAAAAAAAGGAATCAAAAATAAAATGAAATCCCACGCAGCTTTTTTAGATTAAAAAGCTACAGCGCAAAGCTTTCTAAGAACTAAATCAATTCTGCAAGATACGTTTCATTCACTCATTTTATATAACATATCGTATAGAATTCACTCCACAAGTTCTACTGATTACAAGTTATAAATAAATTTATTTTCTTCTATTAAACTATTCAAGAAAATAGCATCATTCGCAGTTTTTGGATTTAAACTGAAACTGGCAGTAAGAGTGCTTTTTATGGCATTGCAGACGGGAAGCAATTTCACCCATTTCTGTCGCTCCGTTCCTGCTTTCAAAAAAGTCGTACTGTTGCCATGGGATTGCAAGTAGTGTCCGGGAGAACCGAGTACGGGATTTGGCGCACACCCCTAATATAGGTACGATAGAATCAGGAGCATTTTTGTATGCTTTACCCTGTTCTCCCATTTACAAATCGGCGTCCAATGACTTTAACAAAGGCCCAGTTGCACTAAAGGGGTCTGAGCTTGAGCTCAAGATAATCTCGAACAAAAAAGCAACTAGTTTTAATATCAAGTTCGGTATAAATTGAATGTCATCAGGATTATAACGAGCTCAATGTCGGGATTATCCCGTGCTGTCGGGTTGCACTATCATTTTCGCAATATTTTCTTATCTCTAAAGCAAATAAATATAAAAATTTCTGTGATTCCCAAACTCGAACTTAAACCTGAGTATTAGTTAATCCTGAAGGGAATGTTGTTTGTACACTGGAAGAGAATAATTTGGACGTTGCGATTAGCTCAACCACAGGATCATCAATTTAATCCCAATGTCCAGATTATCCTTATGTTGAGTTAGTGCAACCAATCGGAGGTTTCTTTGTAGTTCTGAAAATGACTATAATATGCCTCTACGGCGTTTTCACTATGTACTTTACCTTGCCATTTATGTGTTTGACGTCATCCAATAGAAAACATATAACGTTTTTGCATTAGAATTTTCTCGATAACTGTGTGTAAAAATTCGATGAAAATATAGCAATCGAAAGCTCTCGTGATGCTCTACAATCGTGTCAGAACAGATTTCGATGAAATTTTGTTTGGAAAAAGTGTCTCCCTCATCAAACTTCAAACAGGGTACTAGTTGTTGGGCCCCGCGTCGGAGCGATGATTACTGTAGTTCAACATGTTTTTTTCGGCCGGCCGCACTGTTTTTCCACAAGAATCGTGCTTTTTATCGAAGAAAAATTCGAAAAAAGGAAAAAAATTTTGGGCTGTTTCTCTATTAGGGGAACAAAATTTTATGGATCAAATACATATGCATTTCAGAAGGTCCTAATCTCAAAATTTGTATAGGATCCCCATTTAACTTGAATTATCAATATTATTTATTACCTAGCTCCGGCCTCTCCTCAGCAGGGGTTTTTTTTTGCACAGGTCAGGTTGCAATGTGCAACTTGGGGAAAAATTTTGGTTGCACAGATAAGTTTTTAGTTGCCCACTCCAAAATCGATAAATTTGCTTAAATTTATCGGAAAAACCATCGCAAATTATTTCATTCGATCCGCGTTGGTCGGTTTTAGGCATTGAAAACCCAGTTTTCTGAATGGGGAATGAAAAGATTAATAAGACAACACTAGAGTAATTTGTTGGGCGCATAGCGCCGAAAGTTTTTCCTGAATTCCAATATTGTAGAATGCTGGAAAATGGATTTTCCACCTTTTATTTTCCAGACAGAAGGTTTGATTTTTCAGTGAATTCAATAAATTTTCAGTCAGACAAACTAAAATTCAAAAACTAGGCAAGCAACTAAGAATTTGGATCTTTCAACCGGCAAGAATTTCTAGCATCGTCTTACTCACAAAATGTTTAAATCACATGAAAGTCAAAATTTGTTTGAAGATCGCACAAAATTTAGGGAAAATGACCGAAAAATGTTAGTTTTCAATCAAGTTCGTCAAAAAACAATTACGGGATCAAACATTTTGGATAATTAGAACCCATAAGCACTAACTAGAATGACATTTTCTAACCGCGCACTAGAATAATACAAAAAATTACAAATAAATTGAAACCCGGCGCGAAGCGCCCGAAAATTTTCACTTTTTTCCGTTTTAAAACGTTTAAAAATGCATCTCCGGACGGAAAAACCTATAACCTAATCAAAAGAGCAGTCAGGCCTCAAGTTGCATTGTGCAACCTGGCAGAAAAAATTTGATTGCACAGCCCGAAATTTGGTTGCTGAATGCTGTGTGCTGTTTATCCTCATGTATTCTTTTGTGCGTAATATAATCATGTTCTTGTAACTTGTGTATTTTTTATTGTGGTTTCTATGGCTTATTTATTCTATTACTTTTTGCTATGGTGGTTTCCACAGCTTAATTTTCGGCGGTGATGGCAATGGCAAATGAGGTCACATACGCTTACTGGCTGATTTTCATTTAAATATGTGTGGAAAATTATCAGCTAGTTTGCGTCTGTAGCCTGTTAAGCCCCGTTTATAAATTTTTGGACATCGTCATAAAGAATGTAGATTGATTAATATCTTATTCATTATTTGATCGATAACTTGAATGAGTAAGTTATGGTGAGTCATGTTACTGATTGAATCAGGACATTTCCTAGATTATAGTCCGTTTATTCTGAAATCATACAGGCGAATAGAGATGCTGCAATGTCTCCTATTCAAATTCCTGAGTTCTAATTATCAGATCCTAGAAATTTTTGGTCGTTAATCGTGATTGAACTTCGTGGGATGCTGGCCAATTGCAGAAGATCTTGCAGATTGATAAAATTCAAATTTTTGATTGGTCTGCTGTTTTCAGCTCAGAGTTGATATAAGTAGAAGCAGAGTTCTTTTTTTAGCAGGAGTCCCATTAGCACAACTGCTAAGTTTCCTTAATTTGTATTACTTTTTCTTAGCACAACTATACCTGGACAAACCCTGTCGTTTCATCTGATACTACTCAGATCAAAAAGTTGGTTAGTTCTCGAATCGTTCTGGTGGTTGGAATGCCAAACAGGGTTGGGAACCAGATGCATAGTAGAGTTATCTTATAGAAAATTTACAGAATGCTATCAAAGTTAATTTTCTAGTTTATTTCTAAGTCTACTGACTTTTTAAGACATAACAGCATACCCAGTGAATAAACCTGTAGAGTCAGAAGAAGAAAAATTATGCCTAGGAAATATGGAAAAGTCTTAGAAGTTGAAAAAGTGCATTTCAGGTTCGAAGGTCGAAATTTCCAAATTTACGGTGCATCACATCAATTAATTCGTGTATTGTTTAGTTGACTCCCCGATCGATTGATTGATTTCCTGATTTTCAATTACATGATTGATTCTCTAGTTGGATTGGATCATTAGTGGATTTCATAATCTGTTAGTTGATTTCATGATTGGTGAGTTGATACCATGATTGGTTTCCTGATTGGCTGTTCGATTCTCTGTTTGAATAACTGGTTAGTTGATTAATTGATTGATTCCCGTCCCCGATTAGCTTTGACTGGTTGATTCCCTGATTGTTTGGTTGATTTACTGGTTTGTGCAATGATTCCCTGGTTGGATTAGATGGTTGATTGATTTTCAGGTTGGTTAGTTCATTGATTTCATGATTTTTTAGTTGATTTCCTGATTGGTTGATTCCATTAGTTGTGGGTTGATCTCTCGTCTGGCTGGTGTGTTTCTTTGTGGATTGTTTTGTGGAATCCAAGAACAGAATCGATATAACGAGGAGGATGGAACTACTTTTCGAGTCAACGAAATTTCTTTGCATGGTGTCAGAATTACCCCAAAGTTGTGAACAGTCGATGTCGTTTCTAAACTTATAAATGTTATTCCACAGTTAGAAATGGAAAAAATTAAGACCTCCTTATGTTACTGGAAGAAGAAAAACATTTCGTCACTTGTCAACACTTTCTGAGACTTCTGAAGAAAATATATTTTATCCAATCTATATCTACCTGGGGTCAGTTGCACCAATGTTCAGTAGTTAAGTGGTTCAGTAGTTCAGTGGACCAGTATTTTTTGGTTGCACCGACGATGAATAGAATGGTCGATTTTCTGGGAAGTCAGTAGTTGTTTTTAGTAGTAGTTCAGTAGTTCGGTAGCAATCGAAAACGACTTATCGGACCACATATTAATCAAAATTAATATGTGGTCCGATAAGTCGTTTTTAGGAGGAATTTCCAGATTATCATTACCTTCGTCCTCACTACAACTCCACAACATTATTAACTCGAAAGGAATTATTCAAATTGACAAAAATGACTCTAATTACCGTTCATCAAAAATCTTTTTCGACTAACTGTAAAACCTAATGTTAACGATTACTGAACTACGGAACATCTAGATTTTTGGTGCAACCGGAGCTTTCCTAGTAGTCGTTTTCGACTATTAGAAAGGCTTATTGCACTACTGAACTTCTAATAGAATAGTTCAGTAGAAAACATGTTGGTGCATCCGAATTTTTCGACTACTGAACTTCAGTAGTCTTTCAGTAGTTCAGTAGTCGTTGGTGCAACTGGCCCCTGGTCAGATTTGTCTTGCATTGGGCGGAAAAGTTATTCATCATGGTCAATGGGGAGCTCGATAATTTCAAGAAAACTATTAAACCCATATCAAATCAGGCAAGAAGCAAAACTTAACTACATTGTTTTATATCTGGCGTTATTCAAGAAACAGTTCTTGATTGTCTTAAAGTCATAATAAAAGACCCCTACAGTTTTTTTTCACCGGCTCTATGTCCTACATCAATTAGGTGCATTTTTTTCCATATTTGTTTATTTTTAGTATCCATTTTTCTGTCGTCTCACTGCTCATTTTTTCGCATCCTTTATTCTGTCCTCTCTTCTGGGCATTCTCATGTTAACTTTATGGATGATTTTTTCACCGCACGCTTTTTCACTGCCCACGCAAAAACACATTTTTTGGGCAGTGGAAAAAATTTTGCCTAATGCACCCGTCTACTATGTTATTTTCAAGACAGGCCCTTCACTACACGTTTATTGATTATTTCGTACCTGCCATTTAGTGCATCACTTCTACATGCGTTTTTGGGGCCGCTGCATTTTCATTTTAAGTTTACGGACTTTTTCATCAGCTCATTTTTCTCTGCCTGCTGCCATTCACTTTTATTTTCAAGATGGGCCTTATCTTTTCCAATCTTTGAAATTTTTCTGACTATTCCCATTTCCCTGTCTATATGCTGCTTATTTTATTTTCCCATAGGTTTATCATCTTGCATTATCGATTTTTTCGCTGGTTTTATTGTTTTTATCCAGTGGTTTTAGTTTTCAGATGATTCATTCCCCGTGTTGGGCCTTTTTTCTCCATTGTTTTTCTGCTTGTTCAACATATTTCCGTCTTGAATGCTTCTTAAGGATCAACACGAATGTCAGCGAACAGAATCAGAACAGACAAAAATGTACATTGTATATATTAATTTTTTTGTAAAAAACTATTGTATCAAATAGGTCTCATATTTGACCAGATGAATAATTATGTTGACATCAAAAATTATCTAAGACTAATCGATTTGTGACAGCATTGCACAAAACAATTGAAATTAAACCTCATGTTTTGAGCTGAAAGTAGCAACTATAGTTCAGAATTGTAGATGTTATCAAGGAGACCCTTGACTGTTACCATCGAGATCAAGATGTTGACCCTTAACTTCTGCCATTAAGATGTTGACCTTTAACTCTTGCCATATCTAGCTTTGTTTTGAACTTTCAGCACAATGAGCTCGGATTTAATAACTGAGTGATAAACTAGTCACCGATTAATGAAAACTTATTTTCGTCTCATGCAATATGATTCGAAAAATTTTACAATGAAAATAAGCAAAAATAAAAAAAATGAAATGACATGCTAATTAACAACTAATTAACTAAAGAGTAGAAATATATATTTACGTAATTTTAAAATTCCTGAAAAAATTCAATCGTGAGTCTATTCAAAATTTGGACTAGGTATACAGCTTTAAGTTGTTTTATCAAAGCGAAAATAACCAAGAGCTCCAGCAGAGCGATCGAATTTGATAACTGCAACTGTGATGTAGAAACAATATTCACTGGTCAAATGGCGCTCAGACTTACCAGAAAACTGAAAAATGCATCTTTTCATTGACCCTTAAATAAGAACAACTTTAACATCTGCAACTTCCAAAATTTTTGAATCGACAAACTCACACATTATTTGCAGAATTTGGACCAACGAAGTATCATTTATTAACGATGCTAACTGTGATAATGAAATATATTTTTATGAGCACACGTGCTAAGAACCTTGGTTCTAATAAATGACTGATTAACTAGTCATCGATCAATACAAAATTATTTTTGTCTATTGCAACATGATTCCGAAAATTCTACAATGAAAATCACACTTACCTTTCATGCTATTTAGCTACTCAAAATTTAAAGATCAGAAATACATACCTATTTACGTTATTTTAGGTGAAGAATTCAATTGCGAGTGTATTCAAAATTTCGACTAATTATAGGGCTCTAAGTTATTTTATTAGAGTGAAAATGACCAAGAGCCCCAGCAGAGTCAGCGAACTTGCCAACTGCAACCATGATCCATAACAAATGACGCTTAGATTTACCAAAACACAGAAAAATGCATCTTCTCATTGATCTTAAAATAAGAACAACTTTAACATTGGCAACTTTTCAGTCCCAAATTTCCGTTCATCGCCTAGAATTCTCAAAAAGTTTTTATTAAGGACATACTCATCACTGAAGTGAAAACAAGAATAGTTGAGAACCGGAGATCTTCTTTCAAAATATGGAACAATTCAAGCACTAGCCAAGTTTAGATATATATAACAGAGTGCCCCATGGGGAGGGGTATGAGGGGGGTATTACCCCTACCTAAAGTCCTTGAAATCGATCACTGGCTGCCTAATTTTGAGACAAAATTACATGTTTAGTGGACATTTAGCTGCACTACCCCCGCAAATTTTCAATTTTACCCCTACCTGAAACATCTGACCTTGGGGGCCTCTGATATATAATATATGAAAATCGTTTTCGGCCGAAAAAAGTTACTCATTCTTTGCTTCCACTGTCCTGTCCACTAATAAAAAAAAATTCACAAGACCGTTCTGCCAAATTTGAATCAGAAAGAACACCCACTTTTTGAAATATTATTTCATCATCTATTTCAAACTAAGAAGGACTTCTTTCCAGGAGAATCTTCTCAAAGTAAACTGGGGGCACACATTAAACATAATACACGAATGCGACATAACATGCATTTCACGTAAATTATAAAGCAACATAACTCGGAGCAGTCATATGGGTCTTGTTAACCAGAACACAAAAAATTGCTGAACCAAATGATCAACAGCAACAAGATGTGTACATAGTAACATAGAACCCGAAAATAATCGCGGTGGATCTAATACGGCGTAAACAACAATAAAAAGCTCGACTGAACGCAATATTGTGCAAATTTGCATCGTCTATAAATCTGAATCTCTCAGAATTTAAGTTTTAATTCAAACTGTCTCATTAAATGACTAACAAAATATATACTAGCATAGCACATTATTACATTTTTTGCGCGATTTTTTTCCCAGCTTCTCCGTACACTTTCACATTTAGTTCAACAGTGATATTAAATGCTCAACTCAACAACCTTCCATTTTCAAGACGACTAATTCCGCAAAAATCAGTGGAAAATGAAATTTTTTCAACTTAAAATTGAATCTCGATAAATGCTCAAAATTGAGTCACAATAAATGCTACAAAATGCACATTGAACAAATCAAAGAACTTGATTATGCAGTGACTAATTTGACACGAAGTGCTTGCAAACTTTCAGGTTTCAACATTCTAAAATGCTAAGAAATTGAACTTTTGACCATTATTCAGAAGGGATGATTCAAATTTTAAAACTCATAAAAGTATACTTATTTTACTTGTATAATGATAGACATGTTTCTGAATAGAAACTCGGAATCTTATGTCTGTCAAATAAGTGGTTGAGAAATTTATTTTCCAGAATTTTAAAGTCTCAGAATCTAAAAATTTTCCCAGCGTTAAAAAAGAACAGAAAAAAATACAAGCAGGAACTGAATTTGCAAAAATACACTCAAAACTGTGGCATTTTAGTGTAAAAAAAATTCCAGGTAAAACGATTTGATAGATTTTTTACATGTATACAAAAAAACACTAGTACCGACACTTGGCTCTGACTGAGTTGAAGGGTCTCTCTCAATTACAGCTATGTAGACATTATTTTATCGTCCGATTTTTGCTCAGATCACAGACAAAATAAGATCCAGAATTCGGTCAATTTAATGGATAATCAAATCTTTTTCCGCTGGAGCAGTTTCAGAATTGACGAATCTTTTCCCTACGAAATGCCTGAAGTTCGTAAGCTTCATGCTTTTGAATCGGAAAAAATTAACTACAATAAACAAATTTGTAACAATTCATTTTGTTTCAATAATCAATTAAACAAAACATTCTCGATTAAGAAGTGGAAAGTATTTTTGACAACAAAAGAAATCGAGGTTCAAATGAAGGAAGAAAGTTCAGTAGATATGGAAGAGTACAGATGAGCTCTTCGCCTGCCTTTTTTCTAAAATGGGGACCAAACAAAAATGAAAAGTTTTGAGCTTTAAGTTAGAATTTTGAGAAGCACATAGTGAAATAATTTTTAAACAAGCAATCAAAGGCATAAATGATCTTGAACTAGATTAAGATATCGACCAAATTGATTTTCTGAATCTTTAACATTTTGAAACAGTGGAAAATCTATTTCACAAACATTCATTTCAAGAAATAGGTTACCTAACCAATATGAAGTTTTAGTTCAACGATTGGGCATTTATTATTTTGAACATCTTAAAAATTGTATTCACATACCCTCATGAGACATGATTCAAAAAGTATGACTTGGGAAGAGCAAAATTTCTAAAGATTACTTGACAAAGTTTTTGACTTCAAATCATGTCAAAAAAACTATTGTGTGACGTTGCAAAAGTTGATGTGTTCATTTTTCTCAAATAATTTGTCAAAGGAGAAATACGAATCTCCATTGGATATCAAAAAGTATAGCGGACCAAAATACCTGTAAGACCTCCGACCAGTTGGGGGGGGGGGGAAGTAAATCCTAAATTTGGGGGGGGGGGTAGAAAAAAGTCGAAATTTTTCCCAAAAAAGGCCGAAAAACATACACTTTTTTGAAAATTTTTCTAATTTTTTCCAAACTGGGGGGGGGGATTGGATGATGTTTGGTACATGGTTGGCTAAGTTTGGGGAGGCGTCCCCCCAAGTACAGGTATGATTGAGGGCTGGGTGGGGGTACCAAGTTTCCCTAAAAGAATGAGGGGTGTCCCAAAAAAAGAGAAAACCGAAAATTTTTCAAAAAAAGACCAGAAAAAATTCGCACAATTTTCTCAACATTTGTGTACTAGGTCCCACCAAGTTAGGAGGAGAGTTGTCCACTTACAGATATGAAGATCAACAATCAAAACATGGAATAATAATACGTTTTTGATGTTGAAAATTACTAGTATTATTTGATAATGGTGATCAAGCATGGCTTTTTCTGCCAAAAAACACCTTACTTAAATTCTTTTCAGGTAGCCGTGGGGACCCCCATACTTTTAGTTAACAAATACTGAAAAATGTCAATTTTTTTGATGAGAAAAGTCAATTTTTGAACAAAAAATAGTCAAAAATGGGAATTTTTTCGGCGCTTGACGCCATGAATAAATTTTTTCAGTCTTTTTAGAAAAAAATTACTATTTTTTAAACTATTTCTCGGACCTTTTTCGTGAAAAAATTGAATTTTTTTTCCTTGAGAGACCCCTCCTGCCAAAATTTTAGGGATTACTGACAACCGGTCCAAAAAAGTCGCCCAGCCCTCCAGACCTCGGGGCCCCGTTACATGTATGATTTGGATATAGGGTAAGACGAAGTTGGAGCGCATACCTGTAATTGGGGCCAACGCTGTACCCAAACCCCCCAGACTTGAAAAAATTGGCAAAAAAGTGCCTTTTTTAAGAAAAATTTCGACTTTTTCCGAACCTCCCCCCCAAACAAAAAATTTACCCCAACTGCTCGGACCTCTAAGAGGTATGTTGGAGGCTCCCAAATGTCCCCATCCAATTATAGGTATGACAAATAATTTTTGTCTGCCCAAAAAAACGCCTGTGATGTGGTGAGCAGAGGTTGACATGTTAAAAGCTGCTCCTGAACATAAGACCTGTAATTGGTGGGAGGTTGAGGGGAGACGCATCCCAACTTGGCCAGACCCTATACCCAAGTGTTGGATTGGAACCCAACACGGCCCCAACTTGGTCCACTCTATACTCACCCCCCCCCCCCCAAACTCGGAAAATTGCAAAAATATAGGAAAAAAATTGGTTTTTTTATGGAATTTTTGGAAATTTTTCCGAAATTTTTGGGTGTTTTTCGACCCCTCTCCCCTGAATTTCGAAAATGTTGGGACCCCCATCCCAAAATTTTGGGTTTACCCTCCCCCCAACTGGTCGGAGCTCTTACAGGTATGCTCTTGAACTAATGATTAAGAATACTAATTATTAAAGTTCGGCCAAAAATATTAATATTCAGCATTGTTTTGTGAACCAAATATTTCTTCTCTTGTATACCAAAAATTTTCTCCTCCAAATGGCAACATCCTCTAAAACGCTTTAGCTTATCTGAAATGTTTTCGACAAAAAGCACGATTACAGGGATCAGCTCTCAGCAGTGACCATGTAGAAAAAATGAAAGCGAATGCACCGAGAAATTTCGAGACCTGAATTATCCTAGAAAAAAAGAGTTGTTTCTCTACCGCAAATATTCACGAATTTCAAACAAAATAATGACAGAACAGCCCAAAATTTTTCTCCACCAAAGGCTGTATTTGACGGAATAAAAAAACGGGGGATAAGAACACTATAAAGAAATAAATAAGCACATTTAAATTATGAAACACAGTGAGAAATCCCAATCCCAAAACAAAATAAGGTTAAAAATGCCTGGCGCTCGACGAATTCCCCAACGTTTTCTTGCTACAGTATATTGTAGAAAATATTCGAACAGATCCGAAGGAATTAATACAGGTAAAAATTTATCGACTTTCTGACAGGCAGTGTTGTCAAGCCCAAATGGCATCAGTGAAAACGCCGTATTTTTCAGCTAGTGTGAGAGGCAGGAATTTTGAAATCATGTTCATATAATTTTCATATAAAAAAATTTTACTGTGGTTGATGCCAGGGGAAGGACAAAATGTACGATGCTGCAGAACATACTTTTTCACAGACATGGAAATTTTTTTCGAGAAAGAATGAAAATCCAATATAAAGAAAGTGATTTTTTCAATTTTAACCCAAGTTCTCAAAAATCTAGTTCACTTTTTTTCTAGCATGGTAACCATCCTAGCAAGTATATTCTTCTTTTTTCTGCCCCATCGGGGCATTTTCTAATAAACTAGTCTAATATGCTCACAATCTAAAAACTAATAGTCCAGCAGAAAATTCTAAACATCTAAAATAACACTCGCTTTTCACTTTTGCAATTTAGAAGCATTTCAAGAAAAACAGATTATAGTCTTGATGCCAGATGGCGAAATAATACTTCTTCCGAAAAATATATTTTTACTAGTCAGATCATACTAATTACAGTACAAATATTAACTAAGAATACAAAAATCACAGTCATAGAAGCAAAACATATACGAATGAGAAATATCGTCAAAATTCACAATAATCAAGTCAACCTCGTTCGTAAACTTCGCGTTTGGAGGCGATTTTGTCGATGATCTGCTCTTCATTCGACGAAACGCTGAAATTGGCCCAAGAAATCCGCGTGTTCATTCCGGTCGCCCTCATTCTCGAAAAAGTTGTCCATGGCCAGGGTCGACTTTCGACAAAAAACGGGGAAAAGGAGCGGAACGGCGATTCGACTTTGGCCGTTTCGGACAAACAGTCAATCGACCAGTTGTGTTTCAATGAACGGACGAACTCCATGAAATAACGCCGGAAACTTCAGTAAAATCGGCCATTAGGACTTTGTTGACCAGAATGATACTTTTTCACGGAACTTGCCGCTTTTATACTACTATTGGCGTAGCAAATGTTATGGCTGCCTTAAATTTCATTGGTTTCCGGATAAAAAATTTATTGTTCTTTTGTGTGATCTCGAATCATTTCAGCTTAATCCACGTCTTTGTGCATGCGAAAAATGAATAGATGTGTAGGAGCACAACACATGCAGTTCATTTCATTGCTACGATTGTAGACCAGTAGGCCCAAAATGCTTCCAACAGAGAAATCGATTGTGGTAGCTGAAACAATTTCATGAACATGAATTTTTTTTCTGGAAATTCGGTCTCTGACGATATGAGTATAGTCATTCGACGTTTACTAAAAAACAGATACAAACGAAAACAAAAACGAACGTAAAGAGGGACAATGAAAGAAAAAATAGCAAGGAAAACAGAATTAAGGAAGAAGAAAAATCGAGAAACGAGCAGGCAAGCTGGAAAAAGAAACAAATGAAAACTGACGAATATAATTGGGCAAAAGATCAACAAAGAAGGAACGAAGGTGATTTTTTCCTTTCGCAATGTATATTTTCTACTATATTTTTTCTATCTTGCTCTCATTTTATCTTCTCTTTTCTGTTGTATTGATGTGCTCGTATGCCCTCGGCTACCTAGCTGCGGTTCTAGGGAGATCCAATCTGGTACGGCCCCTGACTCTAACCGGGTACTAATTACAATCCTACTGCAGGTGTCTGAGACTTGATGTACGAAGATATTTATTTTGAGCAAATGGAAAGTGCAGTAAAATACAACAGCAAAAGTAAGTGGGAAACGAATATGCAAAATGCCAAAATACGTGGACACAAACGCCTGACTCCTCCCTGCTTCGCTGATCCTTCTGTTCGTCCCTGTGGACAGAGCCACAGGGACTTCAGGATATCTTAATCCGCAGCCTAAGCTGAAACTTGTCAAAAGACGAAACAAATCTACCTGACTCCAAAACAACAACTCACTAACTGTCTTGACCAAAATTGAGCATCAAAAACTCCTCAGGCCGCGTAGGCACTCTCAAAGCTAATCCGCCACGTGAAACCAAAAATACACAATAAACGTAAGTGGCGATTTTGATCACGTTCCTCTCCGAGTCACCGCAGATATTCACAAAGCGTCGGATCCTCCCGATAGGACGACACGAAATGTGCAAAAGGAGACGTCTCTCCACCAATAAAAAAATGACCAAGAATAATAAGAAGAATTAATAAGAATGAAAAAATACACTGCGACGCGCCTAACATCAACTTGCATGTATAATGCAAAACTTTCGCGCTCACCATTTATTTGTTTTTGGACCAAAAATGTGTGGCACAAACCGTTTTATCGGTTTGTTTACTTAATAAAAATTGGAGCTACTTTAACAACAAAGAGCTCTAGAAAATAAAAATATAATAAATAGAGGACCAAAGGTCAGAGCAATTGACCCTCTGACATCCCTCCCCCCAAAAGCAAGACTTTTCCCGCCAGCGAAGGGAAAAGTCAGGAGGTCCTCCAAGGGCCCCAGTCCGTCTACGCCGTCGGCCGGTGACTCCAATTGTTCCGAAACGACGCTATGCGCCGTTGACACAGTAATACAAAAAATAAAATTGTCCGTTTCGAACAGTATTGCTAAAATCATGGGGCCAATGGCGCCGGATGCTACCCCCATGCGTCAAAAGTTCATCAATAAAATACGCCCAGTGGGCTCGCTGCCCTGAATAAAAATAGTTTGAACGAAAAGCATTCGAGGCACTCGGGCCGAATTTGGCACATAAAAAATAAAAATCGTTTGATCGGTGGCGACCCCCCCGGTGCCTGTTTTGTGGTTGTGGGCTGCTCCCCACTGTTGTCGATGTATATTATATCGGGGGCGCCTTCATCACCGATTTTGGCCTTCGTCTCCATCCTCTCTGGAGGGAGGGTTAATAGATGTGGTGAGCCCGCAAGACTTCCTATTTTCCGCCACCGCTACTCCACTGGCCCCTTGGCCGGACACTGGCCCCCCCAACGCCTTTGGTATTATCTGCCCCCAGGGAGAAAGGATGCCCGAAGACCGAATCCTCTGGGCCTTTTGCTGTCTAGATTTTGAACCAAAATGTATATGGTATTTGTTGTTAAAGTAGGTCTGCGTTATTAAAATGTAAACTTAAACCCATAACACGGTCTGTGCCACAAAAAGTTTTGAATGAAAATGTATGTGGATTGAAAAAGATAAGAAAAAAGATTTAGAAATGGTAGCGCGAAGCTGCCTGGCGCATGCATGATGTTACTTGGTGACTATTTTCGGAAAGGAAAAGAAAAAATCCAAAAATTTTACGAAAATTTCTACAATAATTACTAAAGATGAGAAGAAAAAGAACAAACGTAAATTCACACAGGTGCAAATAAAATGAAACGCAAATGAGAAAATGAATAAAAAGAATTTATGAGATTAATAGAATGAGGCAATTTTTAAGGCACAGATCCCAGAGATATAATATTGCAAGGCATAGACATAGAAAAGCTTTGAATTAGAATTTAGAAAAATTACATTGAAAAAGGATTTTTACACACAACATAGTTACCCTGACCTCACAAAGAGTGAGGTCGAGAATTTACAAAGATATATTTACTTTCACCATTGCACGTAATGGCCACACCATGGACGTTGTAATTCTTCCTTCCAGTTCCATGGGGCAAATATCGTTCGAATTTTTATACTTTGAGGACTATTGTTGAACCAGGAAACCGATTTCTTCGAAACTGACTCTGTGGGGGGAACTTTTCGAAGTGATACGTCATCTCTGAAAAAAGAATGCGGTTAAAATTATCAATGCTTACCTTCCCAAGTCCACGATAATTCAGCGGCAAATACTACATTCCTGGCTGCAACAACGTGCATCGACAAAATTATTGACGAAATGGCAAAACGTTTTTATCCATAACATAATGCTCCTCGGTAACCATTCAAGGTCGGCCAAAGAACACCTTTGAATAATTCCAAACTATCGATAGGTCATACTAAGCGGCAAATATTACCACATAAAAATATGGTTCTCGAACTAATAATTTCCAATAATACACACGAAACGACTCCAATGCACAAGAATAAATTTGGCTATAAGGGAGTTGATCAGGCTCTCGAACATCCAAAATCCTCGGCAAATAAATTGCTGGCCAGCCAATTTAGAGTCACATTTTTTATAATTACGTTCTCTTTGAATTCTTTGTCCGCTCAATACCAAATTAATATTATATCACCATTCTTGCAACCGGATGAGATTCTTGCCATCTTGGACGTCGTGGGATTCCATATCAACTGAATACTTCGAAAATCAGTTCCATCCCCGGGTGAAACTTTTGCAATAAAGTTATTATCAACATACGGATTAATGACCATTTTCTATCTATCACACCAAGCATGTGAAAAGATATTGTTTTTACAATAAGTTCTGAAAATTGGGCTTATCTTTTGATCTGCGCCTAAAACTACCATAAAAATTACCAAAAATAAGTTAGTACGATTAAAAAATTGCAAGAAAAGGGAGAAAATATAATACATAAGACATTGGTAAAAAGGAACACAACGTAAAACAAAATTCGAACAAAACACAAAAATACAATGATAAAAACGAATTATGAGCTACAATAAAATTCAGGTGTTCGCGTAACAAAAGGCATTACGCAATTATTTGAGACTATCTGTACATGTGAATCTAGTTTTCTAGCAGGGCGTATTTTTATGACATTTTTATCTAAATTCTGTATCTCTATCACCTCGTAAGGTCCATCATTTGTTGTATTGGCTTTCCCTTTTATAATTCCCTTTTGATAGAGCACAAGTTCACCAACTTGAAAGGTTTTCTCGCGAGCCTTCTTATCATACTGTAATTTTCGTTCGGCCGCCGCTTTTTTATGATTTTCGTTTATGCATTTGTACGTGTTAAGGAGATGTTCCGTTAACAAGTATTTATACGTATCGTAATTATTTTGCACAATTATTGGCCGTGCGATCTCATTATCTAATTGGAATCTCGCCTCATGGCCATACATCAAACTGTGCGGCGAATTTTTTGTGGTTGTATGGGGCCTAACCCGATAGGCAAATAAAATTTGCTCCAGATAATGAGGCCAATCATCTGGGTCGGTTATCGCCACCCTCCTAATTTGTTCAATTAGGGTTCTGTTAAATCTTTCCACCACACCATTGCATTGCGGGTGGTATGGTGTCATATTTATCTTCTTTATTTTTAGAAGGTCGCACACGTCCTTCATTGATTGAGACATATATGCTGAGCCCTGATCACTCAGCAAATGTTTCGGCATCCCGTGGGTGTAGATGACTTTCTCCATAAATCTTTCACTATGGTGTCGGCTTTCTGATCCGGGATACACTTGGCTTCGACCCACTTAGTAAAATAATCCATAAATACAATTATATATGGTCTTTTTTCCCGTAGAGGCGAAATACTGACCACATTTGTAGCTACTATTTCCCACGGGTAGGATACGGGTATCGGGTTCAACGGTTGAACTGGGTTTGATATCGGGCGGCACAGTTGACATACAACGCAGGATTTTATCCATTTGATAATGTCATCCTCCATATTTGACCACCAAAATTTACTTCCGATTGCAGCAATGATTCGATCTATACCTTGGTGTCCCATTAATGTGTTACCATGATATTGGTGCAAAACCACGTATCTAAGTTTTGTAGGGATCACCAACTGATTTTTCCCGTGGATATTTTCTCTATACAATATATCATTTTCCAGATGAAAATTGTTGAAGTACTTTCTTGAGCTATTTTCCGCAATATTCTTGAAAATATCGACTAATTTTGAATCCATTCGTTGTTGCTTTCTTACCAGGTCGAGGGAAAATAGTTCAGATTCTCTTTTCGCTTCCTCTGGTATTTGATCTATTTCCTTTTGCCTTGGTGGTGGGGGATCAATGAATGTCTCCTGCGTCTCAGGTTCAAGCATTTGTTTCGTCATAGCTCGTGTTACTGCCATGCATTCGGCTTCCGTATTCAATTTTTCGTCCTTAATTTCGTCGTTACTTTCCTGCTTTTTTCCTCGAGTCTTTTCTTTCTCCTCGGATCTTGATAAAAAATCTGCAAAGGCATTTTCACCCCCCGCGACATATTCAAACGTATAGTTAAATTGTCCGAGATATAAGGCCCATTTCAACAACCTTTGATTTTGTTGTTTTTCTGCAGAACGCCATGTAAGTGGTTTATGATCTGTTCTGATTGTGACCCTAAACCCCATAACGTAATGTCGGTATTGCTTGAACCCATAGATTACGGCTAGACATTCTCTCTCCATTGTGGAATATCTTGTTTCGGCGTCGTTTAAAACTCTACTCGAATAAGCTATTGTCCAGCGATCATTTTCTGTTTCCTGGTACAAAATCACACCTATCGCTGTCCCTGAGGCATCAGTTTGGATTACAAATTTCGCCGATCCGTCAAATACTGGATATTGAAGGAAGGGTGCCGTCATTAGGGCGTTTTTTACACCTTCAAAAGCTGTTAGCTGTTCCTGCGAGAGTTCAAATTTCTCCTTTCTGTTTTTCTTTGCAAGGGCTTTGAAAAGTGGCTGCGCAATAAAAGCTAAGTTGTGTATAAATCATTTGGACCATTGTACTAATCCCAAGAACTTCTGCAGCTGCTTGATGGATTTAGGTACTTCCAAATTTTTGACTGCTTCTATTTTCTGTGGATCAACTGACATTCCATTTTTGTCCAATATGTGGCCTAAAAATTTTACGCTGGCTGGCATAAAGGAACATTTGTCAGGTTTCAATGTAAGATTCACATTTGTCAGGCATCGAAAAATGGTCTCTAAATTTTCTAAATGCTCCCCGACGGTTTTGGAAAAAATTATTACATCGTTGATATATACCAGGCATATTTTCCATACATATGGATACAGAATTCGCTCCATGAGATGCTGGAATTCTGCAGAAGCATTTTTCAACCCGAATGGCATTACTTTGAACTGGAAAAGACCGTCTTGGCATATAAATGCTGTGTTTTCCTTCGATTCTGAATGCACTGGTACCTGCCAGTACCCGGACTTTAAATCCAAAGTCGAAAAATAGCGTGCACCTCCTAACGCATCTAAGTAGTTGTCAATTCGTGGTATCGGAAATTTGTCATCTTTAGTTACTTGATTGATTCCTCTGTAATCAACTACTGGTCTCCACGTATCATCTTTTTTGCCCACTAAAAACAATGGTGCGGCCCAAGGGCTTCTAGAGCGCTCGATGATGCCTTTTTCCATCATATCCTTCACATGTTCACGAATGATATCTCTTTGCATGATGGGAGCTCTCCAGTAGTGTTTTTGGACCGGTAATGCGTCTCCTGTATCGATTTTATGCTGTGCCTCATGGGTCATCGTCAAAGGATCGTTTTTCATACTGAATGCATGCCTATGTTTGAGAAGGACATTCGTAAGTTTTTGTTGACCTTCTCTGTCGATACTTGACTCCTTTACCAACTGCGTCACAATTTTGATGAACTCCGGCTCACTTTGTTGTTGGATTTGAGGTTCTGTCTGGAGTTGATGTATCTTTTCGTCAAATTCTGGCCCCACAAATTTCGTTTTAGATTTCGCTATCAACTCGTTGTTACGCAATTTTATCCCTTTGTTCTTTTTTTTTATAAGTAGAATTCGGAAATTATTATTTCTGGCGTCCACAATTGAGGCATCGACGTCGAATAAAGTATCTTTCCCCGTTTCTTCTACCACTATGGGACCCTTTGTCCAATCTTTCTGTGGCCAAACCACAGCTTGCACAAAAGAAGTGGTATTTGGGGGAATATATGTCCCGTTTTTTGTCCAAATAAAAGTTTCTTCATTCATTTCGGTAATTCGCATTACTTGTTCCTGATCATCGTCGCTTTCTAATTCAGGCAGGTCTTCTTCCTTAATTTCCTCCTTTATAGGTACATAATCCAAAACCATCGGATTTGTAGGAATTGGCAACCACGACGGTATTTGTGCATCGTCGAATAATGTTTCACTAATTATCTGTCTTTCTACATTTGCTAGACGTATGTGGCCTTTTCGAAAATCAATAGACGCTTGTATACTAGGATGGGTTAGAAAATCTAGACCCAATATAATACCTTCGTTCAGGTTATCTAGCAATGCGAATCTAGCGAGAAAATTTCCAAAACTGGTTCCAACATATATAAATGTAGGACCATATGTTGTTATGCGTTTTCCAACCGCTGTTACTACTGAATTTAAGATAGGAAATTTTGTCTTCGGTATATTCAGTAGTCTCGACGCTGTATCTGTCCTCATAAAGCTAGATTGTGCTCCCGTATCGATTAGGGCTTTGAATTCTTCTCCACGTATTTTAACGGGTATTAATAATGGTTGGCATTTGCGAAAATTTTCCAAAAATAGATGTTCGTTATCATTGGCGAGTCTAGGTTTTGCCTCTGAGGTAGAATTGATAACATTCGCCAAGCTTAACTCATAATTTTCTATAAGAACACCATCTAGGACTATAATTTCCGGTTTATCTTGTTTTTTAGCCTCTTGTGAATTTATGACATTTATGGAATTATTCGGAGGATTGTTGATCGGTTGCGATGATGTTGACGGTACGATGTTTGGCGGTGGCTGCGGGACATTATTTTGACGATAATAATATGCCACATTTGAATTCTGTTCCGCATTATTATTATGATATGGTGCCCGTTGACCAAAATTAGCAAAACCGGCTCGTCCACGATTTACGAAGCCACCACGATGGTCGAAATTTCGATTATAAAAATTGTTACCACGATTCCAGGACCTCCCCTGATCCGTTGGTTGAATCAATTCAGGGTGAAGAATAAAACAATTTTCAGACGAGTGACTATTCGATTTATGGTATGAACAATACGGTCAACGATATGGATTTCCCAAAACTCGATCAGGTAAATTATTGTACTGAACATTATTAGGATTACTATTGACTCCCCAACAATTAAGAGCTGGAGGGCCCTGATTCCTAATTGCATCGTTGACCATTTTCATGATATCTTGATGAGACAAAGGGGCTTGAAATGCTGGTGGCGGTGGAAAAATTTGCTGAGGCTGTGGAATTTGGTGTGATTGATTACCAATATTATCTTGCTGATGAATCTGTAGATTATTAAATCTTCTATTTTCATAGACTCGATTCTACCGATCATCTTCGCCGTCTTCTTGATCTTCGCTAAACTCTTTCCAGGCCATCGTATCGGCTTTCAACTTATTTATGAATTCTGCCAAAGAGGCGATATTTTTGAATTCGTGAAGCCGACCCTCCATTCGAATTTGAACATAAACTGGAGCATTGTGAAAATATGTTTCGATTACTATTCGGTTTCTTTCGTTTTCCGTTTTTTCATAATTCAATAAATGAACATATGTTTTTATTCGTCGCAAAAAGTCTTTCGTACTTTCCCCTTTTCGTTTTTTCATATCATGTAGCTCCCTTCTGAGTGCAGGAGTGTCCATTTTAGGGGCAACCATTCGGATAACACTCGCTTTTCCTTCTTCGTAGGTACCATTTTTATCCACATACATGGAAGTTTCGAAATCACAACAACGCCAGAGTACTTCAATTCTTAAGTCTTCTGAGTCTTCAGGCTTGAATGTGCCTTCCAAACATGCGAAAAAATTAAGTATCTCGGCTGCTTCCATTTTGTCCGATATTTCCTTATTTTTCATTCGATTTAAAATTATCTTCATTCTTTTTTCTGGATCTTCATGATATCATCCATATTCTTGTCGATTTCGAGGAATGCCTGCTACTGTAGCTTGTTCCGTTCCAGGATTCCATGATGACGTTGGTATATCATCCTCAATATTTCAATGTTGGGCACCTAGAGCTTGGGCCTGAGCAAAATGGTTTTCGAACCAATTTACTTTTCTTTCCAAACTCCTGTCTAAATGGTCCTTGACCAGTTCAGACAGAAGTATTTTCATATGTCCAGGATTCGATATTCTTTCGTCGGGTTTCTTATCCATTTTCTTCATCAATTCTCGCATTTGTTTCTCAACTTCTTCCATGATCTTTTTCGCATTTTGCTGATCCTGTTCTCGTAATCTTTCTTCCAATAATTTTCGTTCCGCTCTTTCTCGCATAAGTTGTTCGAGTATTTCTTGTTCCCGAAGTGCCGCTTTCGTTCTTTCTACATTAACCGCATTCGTCGATTTGTCAACAGCTCTTTGCATTGACTCCAGGATGGCTAAAGTGGCCACATCCTGTATATTTCCCTTTGTTACCCTTTCGGTTTCATTCTTCGGTTTTGTTTGGATATCGATTTTTGCATCAATTTTCGGTATTGTCGGCGTATATCTTGAATTATAGAACAATACCACATTCATTTCTGGAGGTACATCGATTTTTTCCAACGATGATCCTGAATCTGAGGACGTTTGTATCCCCCGATCCGCATAATCATATTTCTCTACATCAATAGTTTGAACTCTATCGCCATCATTGGGTAAATTCACGAATTTCTTTGCTACTTGTTCGATCGTTGCCTCCATGTTTGCCATTCGTTCGGCATGATCTTCTGTGGCCAATTCCGTTTGCGATAACGTTACTTTTGGTCGTCTTCCAGGCTGTTTCCGCACCATTAATTTCGGTTTCGATAATTTCTTCATAATTTACCTTTGTAGCTGTACAAGTCACCAATGTCGTATATGTGGTCGTATACCCTCGGCTACCTAGCTGCAGTTCTTGGGAGATCCAATCTGGTATGGCCCCTGACGCTAACCCGGTACTAATTACAATCCTACTGCAGATCACTGAGATGTGATGAATGAAGATGTTTATTTGGAACAAACGAAAGTGTAGTAAATACAACAGTGAAAGTAAGCGAGAAACGAATATGCAAAGTGCCAAAGTGTGTGAACACAAACGCCTGTCTCCTCCCTGCTTCGCTGATCCTTCTATTCGTCCCTGTGCACAGAGCCACAGGGACTTCCAGATATCTTAGTCCATGGCCTAAGCTGAAACTTGTCAAAAGACAAAACAAATCTACCTGACTCCAGAACAACCACTCACTAATTTCCTTCATCAAAATTGAACGTCGAAAACCTCCTCAGACCGCGTAAATCCTCAAGATTGATCGGTGACGCGAAGCCCAAAACACACAATAAACAAAAACAGCGAATGCGCCCATGTTCCTTCCTGAGTCACCGCGGGTCAGTAGTAAGGCCGGCCCGTATAGGTCCTACGCTTAAGGATACTCCTATCTTTTGTGTACGACCCATAATTTGTCATTTTTGACCGATTTATAGGTCGTACAGTAAACATATACGGTTAATTTCTTCATTGATTTATAGGTCGTACAGTAAACATATACGGTCGATTTATAGGTCGTACGGTTAAAAATGTATGTTCTAGAGTTACTGTAATAGTAGAATTACGGTAATTTTTCGATTATGGTAATAAATGTGTTACTGTGGGTTGAAAAGGAAAATCAATGATGAACGCAAAAAGGAAAACTAAAATGAACAAAAAATGGAAAAGAAATAAAAAGAGATTGTGTGTAAAAACGGCTTCCCCTCTGGGAAGAGGAAGCCCTCAAAAATTTGCACCCCAGACCCCCTTTGTCAAAAGGGTGCCACCTGCAGGTTTAAATATATTTCTGAGGTCCCATTTTCTGAACGATCGTTCAAGTCAACAAATGTCAGAACGGTCAATCTGGTCAGTAATGGTCTGTTTGATGAGTAAAATATCGGGAAAGTCATTACCCGATGAAACATTATCCTTACAAGTGCATGCGTATAAATTTTGATGTTCTGCCAAAAATGACCAAGAAGGTCTTTTATAAAAATGATCAAAAAATAGTCGTAAAAGACATGTAGAAAAAAGAAAAAATCTTTACATATCAAAAAGAAAAATTTTTAATTCGATGCAACATTCTACTTTATTGTAAAATTATTTAGTCCAACCATAAGGAAATGTACAAAAATTACGTTTCAAAGTACGTTTATCATATACTATACGAAATTTTTTCAAAGTTTTACGAGTAACAACTTTACGATCTTGCTGATGCTCTATACGGAGACTATGTACATCTACTTCTTCTTTTCCATTGTTTTTTACAAAAGCAAAAACCATTCGACGAAGCGAATAAAAATTAACTTTTTTCATAGAATCTGATGACAAAGTGATACCGGGGAATTTGATTACGTGACGGTATTGGTCTGTAGAGGGACTGTACAACCTGTAGGCATAATTTTTAGGACCTCCACTAACAAATTCGGTAATGTAAGAGCCAGAACCATATTCACGTAACTCGTCAGTCATTTCACCAAGACACCAACCAGTGGGTACTTGATATTGTTGTTTGTCAACTGTTGACAGGTAAATAATACTGTCCGTGTCAAAATACAATACTCGACTTTTTAATCGCTCAATGTAAGAATATAACTTTAATCGAGCTTGAGCTGTTTTATAAGCTGCAATAACAGCGTTAGTATTTCCCATGACTTCGGCAAAATCATCATGTTGACAATATGTTGTTGACACCAATTGTTCATTGATTAGTCTAACATTCTTAATAATATTGGCGACATTCATCACAAGTTCAAAATATTCTTTGGGTGCATTGTGGATAACAGTCTTATCCATATTGTTTCGTTGACCAAACTAAAAAAAACATAAAAATAATTAAATGAAATACAAAAAACTATGCATAGTTACTTTTCCCCAGAAAGAATTTAGCATTAATTTAGCCAAAGCCCTCTTTCCAGGATTTTTTAAAATTTTTGAAGAATCCGATGAAATATTCTCACGATTGTAGACCTCCATCTTGTATTCACGTTTTTGCTCATCTGTCTGAGCTTTAGCAGGATAGCCTTCACTCTCCTATAAAAATTACAATCAAATTCTGTCACATTTACATAATATAAAATTTACTAGTTTCATTTTCATAAAGGTATTGACGTATTGAGTAAATAAACCACCAGTGGGGTTTTTGGTTGGATGATATTGCTCAATATTATCATAATGCCAAACCTCGAAAATCTTGAGGATCTCAAACAAAAATAATATACATAGAAAAAGAACCATTACCGTAACAATATACCTTATATCCCTTCTCTAAGGCTTTATATAATTCTATCGTAACCCATGTACCGTCTAATGCTCTGTCTTGGTCGTTATGCACGCATGCGGTCTTTTGTGAATCATGCGTGCAAGTTTTGCATAAAGGAAACAATATTTTACCACCATGTCAATACGGTAAAACAGGATGTAAGAGTTTGGGAGGTGGTAAAACCTTACACTTGATTAACCCCTCATAAGGTTGTGACGTTGAACTGACCTCTTCAAAATCTTCAGTAAAGATTTTTGGATGACCTGTAGGGTATTTCCCGTATTTGTTGACAAAGGGGTATAAACTGCATACATCTACATAATTGGTCTTTTCTGCAGGTGTACCATCTTCATTGTACTTAATTTTATGATACAGTTTTTACAGCATTAGTGCGACCGCCAAAGAAAGCTAAAACAAGAAAACTTTTGACAAAATAAAAAAGAACAATTCAAGATTTTACCTTCTCCAGGATTTATAGGTTCCGGTATTTTGACTGTATCAAAAAATGTTTTCACTTCGGGATCTGAGGGAAGTTGTTGTAAAAGTTCGCACTCCCACATTTCGACTACACTATAACTGAGTGATTGAAGTTCCATAACATGGTTAAAAGTGCGCTCATATGCATCGACTGCTTTTGTATTATTATCGGCTGTTAATTGATATCTATTTTTCATACATTTAGGGCAACCATGCCAATAACAACCGTGAAATTCATAAATTGTCGTGTCTTAATGAGCAAACATATAGATATTAAAATTTCAAAAATTTGAACAAAATTACCTGATAAACCATCAACTCTGTGTCTTCCAATTTGAACTTCGCCACCATTAAGTTTATGTCCAATATACAGTTTTTCATTTTTATGGACTAACCACTTCAACCATTTTAAGGCTATAACAGATTGTCTTTCTTCTTTACCATAACCTTTGTATGGTATTACACCAATAGTATCTGACTTCAAAAATAAACGTCAGAAAACTAAGTTGCAAGCACTAGCAATGGTTATTGAATTTTCAAAAGGATCGACATTTGTTTTTTCCATAAAAATATCGCGAAATTTCATACAACATTGTCGTAAAACTTGCACATCGCTACGACAGTAGTCAATTAACTCATTATCAAAATTAAATTGACAACCCTAAACAATGATGCATTTAAATGCAAAACTTTATACTTTTGCAAACTTACTGCTTCAAGCTTTTGATTATACCACTCCAGAAACGTGGCACGAGCCGCAGGTTTCATAGCATTGTAACCGTACATATTGGGTGATGGATATGAGCCAATATATCCCTAATTTTCTTTTCTATTAAAGAAATGAGGGAAATATCCTTTACATATTTCACTTATTCCAAATGTTTTCGGTAAAGCCGCCAAAGGCATCGGAAGAAAGTTCAGAGAATCAATAATTTTTATCAACCCCACTTTGATACACATCAACTCTAAACCTAAAAATAAATAAATAGATGAAAATGAAAAACTATAAACAATTTACTAATTCACCCTTATTAATGATATGTAGTTTATGATGTCCATTACAATACAAAAACTGCATTATAAAATGTCCATCGAATCCTCGAGAATTATGCGCTATTGCAGTAATGTTTTTCATACCTTTTGCAAAAAGGTATTCGCAGAAATCATTTAGACATGTAGATCCTTTGAAAATACGTTCGTGTTGACCGCATGTATTGCAGCAAAAATTTCCCTCATTTTGACGACACTGATCGCATACAGTATGGACAACACATAAATTTGGTTCATGTTTGAACACATCCCCTAATTCGCTTTGTCGTAGAATTTTTTCCTGTGTAGTCTCAAAATCATAAAAAACAAATTTTTGATTAACAGGACATTAATCGGTAATTCCTGTTTCATTATCATCTAGACACTCATCCTCATCAACATTTGTTTCAAATATATCTTCTTCCTCTTCAATTTGCTCACTACCAACAGGTTGCATAAAACATAAATGATCTAAAATAAAAATTTTCATATAAAATAAAATAAAATAAAATAAAATAATTACACCATATCTAATACCTTTTTAGGTACGCTTTTCTTGCATGTTTTGCATTCAAAATAACCGCAATTATGAGGATTAGAATGTGCTCGTCGAACCAGTGTATCACATTGTTCGCACACTTTGAAACGATCGCAAATAGATAAACCTGTTTTTTGACGTTTGGATTGACCTCTTTGAGTAAAAACAAGCTTGTGTCGAGCAAAACACTTATCGTTTTTAAAATATTGCAGACAATCTTTGCATTTTCGAGCATTAAATTGATTACATGGGGGTGTATTGTAACACAGAGGACAAACGTTTCTGCATCTGTGTTCCATTTTGTTGTTGTAGGCCAGATCGCAATGAGGACAAAAGTAGCTGCGGTCAAAAAATCCAGGCATCTTTGTAATGACGGAGTAATGGTTATCATGGTGGTAAATATTTAAAACATGTGTTGCTTCAGGTCCTTGAAACTCTAAATACGTACACAATAACAGAAAAATAAAAAACTCTAACCTCTAAATATTAAATCTTTAAAGCATTCTCTGCTAAAAACTTTGATTTGATAATCGGGTAATAAAACAGTTTGCAATTGTTCCACTGATGGAAACCGCAAGCTCCTTGATGATTAGCTAAGCCTGCTAAGGTCATCAGTTCTTTAGCAACCTTTGTTTGCAGCAGATGTGACTTGTCAGACTTTCGAATACTTTCCCATTTGTGCTCAGCATTCTTATCTTTTTTATGAATGTAAGCTCTAGCAACAACTAGAGCTCTAGCAAAACATAAATCATCCGTGTTGTTGATTTGAATAATACAGCGTTTATCTTTTAGAAAATCATTATGTTTTAAATATTGATGAGCATTGTGAATACCTTAAATAAATAAATAAATAAATAAAAATCTTACATAAGTAATTTTAATCAGCTTACCGCTACCCGCAGGTGGTGTTACAACAATGGTACGAATTGTAGACTGACGACTATCAATTTGTATTTGCTCGTTTGATTGAAGAACAGCGTTAAGAGTGTTTACAATCAACTCTCCAGTTAAAGCATGTTTCGGTCTAAAAGGTATCAAAACACGACCTTTCATCAAATCTGGATGGTCAAAGGAAAACCCTATAAACGCATTATCAGCGACATTCTCAGAAATTCGCTCTACTATACGTTGAAATGTTGGCACTATTTGAGCATTTGAATCATCCATATGTTCTGTATTACGAAAGTTCACAGAGTACTCGCGACCTTCGGTATTGAAACGCCTAATATTTACGGTACTGGGTTGACCTAGTTCGAAAAAATCATCCGCAACAAAAGATGCATTTGTTACACCTCCACTACCCCCACCACCACCACCAATTTGAGCTGTTTCGTAAATTTCTTCCTCATCAGAACTGTAAGGCGTATAACTTTTGTATTGATCATCTTCATCATCATAATCTAAAACAGTTCCTTCTTCTTCTTCTTCTTCTTCTTCCAAAATATTATTATTATTATTATCGAGTGTTTCTTCTTCTTCTTCTTTCTCAGAGGTAATATTCTCTGAAGACTCATTCACTATTGTTTCATCGTCTTCATCAGAAGTAATATCTTCTAAAATTTCCATAGGCATGTCGTCTTCCTCCGAAGTAATATCTTCTAAAATTTCCATAGGCATGTCGTCTTTGTCCGAAGTAATATCCTCATAAATAGGTTTCATTATAAAAATTATCTAAACTAGAAAATATAAAAACTATAAAGTAGAAAAATAGAAAACAACCTATTCATCAAAAACTTATACAGTAATAATAATAATAGAAAATTTTTATAAATTAGCAAAAACTATTAATTTTATGGTAGAGATTTAATTATTGTTTACGAGGTTAATGTAGTACTTTTCTTTTTTATGATGGGAAAGCTTTAAGGACCTCTATAACTCATGAACACGTGCCCATATCATTTCTTTAGCTTATTTTATTAGCATATAACCAGTTAAAACCAGTTGAAAACCTGTTTTACTGTACAACCCTAGTATTTTTGTTTTGATTCTTGAAGCTATAAAATAACTGTAATAGCTGCTTATAACCCTGTTGCACCATCTTTTCTTTTTATGTGGAAAAGCTTTAAAGACCCTTATAACTCATGCACACGTGGCTATATTGCTTCTATAGCTCTGACCTTGATAATTACTATAACACATAAAACACATATATTTTTCTAGCTTTGATCTCAAAGGTTACCATACAGCATAAACACATTTTATTTTATTTTTGTAGAACATAGCTCCTCCTCTCATATACTCCTCAGAATAGTAGAATACTGTAGGATATATGTCTTGAATATTTATTATGCTTATAACTCCTCCTCTTAGAGCTATAAGCTATATATCTTGGTTATTTTATTATAGCTATAACCTCCTTTTACTCTAAAATTTTGAACACTTTATACATTTATCTGCTTTGTTGCTACAAAAACTACTCGCTTCTTCTCTCTCTCTCTCTTTAATATTTCTTCAAGAATTTTCAAAAATGGAACACCAGTTTATGTTAGACGAAAACATGGCATTATTTGTAGTGGTTGAAGGTAGATACGTGTCAATCTATTTTTGTAACGTCGACCCTAAAACAAAAGAGGCGTACGGTCGCGGATTCAAGCTCATTTTACCACAATATGGTATACTAGGTCGCAATGTCAATATTATTGAAAAGACATTTTCACATGGAGGTCGATGCGGCATCAACCTTGGTTATAAAATGCTGGTCGAGAGCGACGGGGTTACAGTACGATTTAACAATTTGTTTAATGGAACGACATGGTGTTTATCTAAAGAAGTGAGTTGATATATGAATTCTTTCTTTCTTTCTTTCTTTTAAAATATAATGTTTTATTCTTTAGCAATTTTGGCGCTGGACCAATATGATACATGAGATAGCACCAGCTATTTCAAACGAGTACAACGCTTTAGCAGCAAATTTCCAGCTAGCGATAAAACGCAAAACAAACGAAAACGACGATGTAGCTGGAAAAAATGGTTCTACCCCGAAAATCGTTAAAGAAGAAGAAGTCGGTGCAGATAAGAAAATTATAAAAGAAGAAGAAGAAGGGATTCATGCTACAAAATTCGCCGGAGAACAAAGCAATGCTCGTGAAGATCAAAAGGAAGCTAGCGTTCAAACGTCGTTTATTAATGATCTCTTCATCAATTGTTTCAATGATCCAGACTACGATTCAGCGTCGGATACCAATTCGTTGGAAGCCGAAACCAGACG
Organism: Romanomermis culicivorax; assembly: GCA_963922205.1. Lineage (NCBI taxonomy): Eukaryota > Metazoa > Nematoda > Enoplea > Mermithida > Mermithidae > Romanomermis > Romanomermis culicivorax. The sequence continues at coordinate 58,135 of CAWUHX010000476.1, forward strand.
TATTTGTGAGTTACGTGTTCCGGGTTTAGATATTCCATGGTTTTTTGATGAGCAAGTAGTAAAAGGTGAAAAATTATTTATAATTATATGTGCTGAGTTAGTTATACAAGACATCTTTAATGGGTGTATTTTTGATTGTTATTGCGCGAAAGAGGTAGGAATTGTTGAGGATCATCAGTGTCCAGCTCGTAATTCCATATATAATGTCGCAATTACACCAACAGTTAATCGGTTTATATGAAAAGATGGGACTTATCATTGACTGTTTTGAATATGTTATAGGTGAAGTTCAAGATTATTACAGTCTTCGCACTTTTAAACAGATGATTGACATATTTAGATGTATACCACTTACAAGTACTGGCCGTAAAATTCTTAAGGATACTGTAGCTTGTTTTATTGATGAAGGTTATCATTATGATTTTGATGATGCTGTTGTTATCAAAACACTACGCGATTTTATTAACAGTAAATTGTAAAAGTTTTGCTTACATTCATTCATTCATTCATTCATTACAGCTTGTATGTTTTAATTAGCTATATTTTGATTGCTTATGTAATTGCTTACGTATTTGCTTGTTATATATAATTTCATACATACATTGCGCGTATATTTTGCATACAGTAATGCTATTCTATTTTATATAATCATCTATCTTTATGTTTTACATGTGCACTGTTTTATATTGTAATTTTGATAATTATGTAACATTTTGTTTTAAATAATAATAAAAATCATTTTAAAAATTGTTCAAGTAAAAAGGTGGTTGGTTTTTGTTGTTGTCAAAAAGAGATGTCAAATGATGATGATGAAAAGTTTTATATATGGAAACATCCATTTAACTGTATAGTTTCTGCTCCAACAAAATCAGGAAAAACACAATTTGTTAAAAAACTTGTAATTTTTGCTAAAGAAATGCTTCACCCTGCTCCTGTGAAAATTTATTGGTGTTATTCGGAATGGCAAGAAGCTTACGATGAATTAGTTCAGAAATGTTCTTATGTAGAATTTATTCAAGGTTCGCCTGATTTGAATGAACTTCAGAAAAGTAAAGATACACCTAAATTATTAATTATGGATGATATGATGCAAGAGATGAAGAATGATCAAAGTTTAACTCAACTTTTTACTAAAGGATCGCATCATTGGAATATATCAATTATACATATAGTTCAGAATGCCTTTTTTGATGGAATGCGTACGAGTAGGATAAACGCTCAATATTTAATTCTTTTAAAAAACCCAAGCGATAGATTACAAGTCCGCACACTGGCTCGACAGATTTTTCCAACTACCTCAAATTATTTCATAGAAGCGTATGAGGATGCTACTAGTAAACCATACAGTTATTTATTAATAGATCTTACACAGACATGTCCTGAAAAATATCGACTTAGATCTAATATATTCCCCGACAATGATCATATGATTTTGTATACACCTAAATGATTCATCATTTTTACAAAAAACTTTATACAGGTTAGTCGGATCCTATTATTTTAGCGATATGATATACAGTAAACACATTTTTTAAAACACTCTCGCTGTGATCCTTTTCATAGCTGTTTTTATTGTATGGGTACAATACCCTTTTCAATTTTATGAAAATGAAGAAGAACCTGTAAATGTTACAGATTTTACGATACCAAACACAAAAAATGTTACAGATTTTACAATACCAAACACAAAAAATGTTACAGATCAGAAATTATTATTATTATTACGGGAAAATTATAAATTACATATAATACCCTTACTACGTTATGTAGAAAAAATTTTACATTGTCCTCAGAATGCCGGACAATTTATGCAATTACGAGCGTGTTTCAAAATATATATTTTCAATCCAGTCGTATTTTCTTGTTGTAGTCGAAGCAGTAAATTTCAAAACTTGTACATCAATGGAAGTAGATTACGATATATTGATACGATAGCTTTATTACATAATCAGAAAAAAATATTATACCCTTCATCAGTCTAGTCGAGAATTTTGAAGAGGTTGGTCGTTTTTCTATAATTCGTTTGTTTTGTGACAATTACGATGTCAGCTGCATTTGAAGTTTTTGTCAGAATGGTGCAAAATAAGTAAAAGGTAAAAATTTATATCTCTTCTTTAACTATTTATTCATTATTATTCAGATCATTTTTGGCAGAACATCAAAATTTATACGCATGCACCCGTAAGGATAATGTTTCATCTCGTAATGACTCTCCCAAGAATTTACTCATTAAACAGACCATTACTGACCAATTTGACCGTTTGAGATTGACTTGAACGATCGTTCAGGAATGGGGCCTCCGAGCATATTTACGCCTGCAGGTGGCGCCCTTTTGTCAAAGGGGGTCCAGGGGCGCAAATTTTTGAAAGGCTTCTTCTGCCCACGGGAGAAGCCATTTTTACACACGATCGCTTTTTATTTCTTTTCCATTTTTTGTTCATTTTATGTTTTCCTTTTTCATCTACAGTAACACATTTATTACCCTAATTCCTCCATTACCATAATAAAAATTTACCGTAATTCTACTATTACGGTAATTCCCGAATCTGTATCCTTTACCGTACGTCAACTCTCCAAATTTTCTACACGCTTTTTGCGACCTTCTCGTTTGGTCATCTTTCTATAAAAGACCTTTTTTGTCTACATGCTTTTTACGGCCAGCTAGCTCTGGTCATTTTTATAAAAGACCTTCTTGGTCATTTTTGGCAGAACATCAAAATTTATACGCATGCACCCGTAAGGATAATGTTTCATGGCGTAATGACTCTCCCGATATTTTACTCATTAAACAGACCATTACTGACCAGATTGACCGTTCTGACATTTGTTGACTTGAACGATCATTCAGAAAATGGGACCTCCGAAATATATTTACACCTGCAGGTGGCACCCTTTTGACAAAGGGGGTCCGGGGTGCAAATTTTTGTGGGCTTCCTCTTCCCAGAGGGGAAGCCCTTTTTACACACAATCTCTTTTTATTTCTTTCCCATTTTTTGTTCATTTTAGTTTTCCTTTTTGCATTCATCATTGATTTTCCTTTTCCACCCACAGTAACACATTTATTACCATAATCAAAAAAATTACCGTAATTCTACTATTACGGTAACTCTAGAACATACATTTTTAACCGTACGACCTATAAATCGACCTATATGTTTACTGTACGACCTATAAATCGACGAAGAAATTAACCGTATATGTTTACTGTACGACCTGTAAATCCGACAAAAGCCAATCGTGTATGTTTACTGTACGACCTATAAATCGGAAAAAAGTGACAAATTATAGGTCGTACACAAAAGATAGGAGTATCCTTAAGCGTACGACCTATACGGTCCGGCCTTACTACTGCAACGATACAAAACATTCCTGGGGAGGCGATGGGGTTCTCAATTAACAGGTGATGGGGTAAACTCCTAAGGTTGGATTACGGTATTGAGCAACGCAATGGAGACCGGAGATGAATATGTAAATTTATTAAGAAGGGGCGGCGGATGCAGGCAAAATATGTAAATTTATAATAAAGACGATTAATGAATGCAAAGTTGTAAAGCTAAAAATGCAAAAGACAGTTTAGGCCCAGAAATGAGTGCAAAACTAAAGAGACAGGCCCTTTCAAAGGGCCCCGTAATCTACAGTATGCCTTGGGCGGAGCAAAGACACATCCAAGCTAGCTTCTACAGCAGGAATCGCTGCAGAAGATGCCTATGGTCACATAGACATTTTCCAGTTCACTACCTTAAGCATTGGGGTAGAGTTTTCACTCTCTATGCTTAGCATAGGAACATCATCTAGTGAGAATTTCCAACTAGGCCTTTCACGTTGCGAAACGTCGCTAGTTTTTACTGATAAGAGGTGCATGTTGTGCTCCAATTACAGCGATGAGCTCGAAGAGCTTATCTTTAATGGAAATTCTGACTAGTGGGTTACATACCGTAGTCTACGTGCGCAACGGAAAAATAATGAATTGAAACGGAAATAAAAGTGTGAAAATGAAACAGAAACGAAACGCAAAAAGTGCACACAGAAATTGCATGTAAAATATAAAAACGAAACACAAAATTAACGTAAGTTAATGTAAAGCAAAAAGTGATGAAAAACATACCGAAAATGCATGATGTGAATCACGTGACGTTGGGCGAAATTTGTCGGCTCGTGACAGGTCTAATGAACTTCAAATCTATTGGAGGGGGCAATGAATTGGGCTCAGCCAGAATTCTGCATTTAGTCAAACAAGCCCATCCACATCTTTGGCTTCTGACCAATAACAAAAAGTCTATGATCATATGAAAATCTATCGATAAATTTATTGATGATTATTCAAGAGAGAATGCAAAAAATTCATTAGAATTCTTGGCAGATGTGACGGGATGGTCGAGGCCTACATTGGCGTCTTTTGCCAAGGCGAGCAATGTATAAGGAAATTGTTTTGCCTTATTGCCTTGTAAAACCAAGCAAATATACTCAAATAGACTGTTCCTCAATGCGATATAGCGTGGGTGAATCAATTTAACGTTTGCACGGCATAATTTTCTAACAAACTATCTGCTGTACTCGACATTTACTGTAATCTATGCTCAAATCAGAAAAACACCATTGTCTATTTTCAGAAAGCATTGCACGCGGAGCGGGGACTGTCATCAATTTGATTGAACATAGAACAACAAAGGCGACCATATAATACGCACTATTGTAATTGTGTAAAGGGAATTTTTCCACTTTACCGGAATTTTTTGTTTTTTCCTGAAAACAACTTTTTCTGCCATTTTAACCGTTGGTTTGGTGATTCCAAAAAAGTCAATCATTTCGCGCGGAAAACACTGTACATTAAAATTTTCAACAGAAAATATGGAAATCTTATGTATTTAATAATCATTACTTTTCGACAAAACATTATTCCAAATCGACATCATCATCTAAATCTTCATCGACAGGTTCATCACTATCACGATACACTGTTTTTTTCCCCCGGGCCTTTTCCCCAAATGGGGAAAGGGATCAAAATTTTTTTCCCCATTTTCCCGAACTCGTTTTTTTCGCTTAAAAATGCTCACAGACGCTTTATTTAGGTGTTTTTGAGCCTTTTCAAGCCTGCTTTTGTTTTTAGACCCGTTAATTCATTAAAATTGAGGAAAAAATTGAAATTTTCGAGTTCAAAGTTTAATCTACAAGCATTGGAACAAATTTTCAAGCAAACTGTCCAAAAGCATAATGACTTTGAGAATTACATGAGAAATCGATGGTTAGGTTCTCTATTGATGACAAGTGAGAACCCAAAATGGATGTTAGTCGCCGGAAAAATTTTTTGGGTATTGATATTCTGCGACGCTGGAAAATCAATGTTCCGAACATTTACTTCAAGAAATAGATTTGAATTTTGTGTTCAAAAGTCGTAATTTCTAGAATTTTACTTGAAAAATTTTAAAACCAGTATAATTTATTTGTAAACTCTCATACTTGGTCGAAAATATATGAGTATGCAGGGTATAAATTTCCGAAAGATATTTCCATGAAGCGTTTGCATTGATTTTACGTTAGAAAAGAAATAATCGCATCAAAAAGCTTAGAGACTTGACGTATTGATTTTTCTCCAAAGGAAAAAATGCGAATCTTCATTAAATATCATGATAAAATATTGAAGATTACCAATGAAAATATGAGATAATAGGTTCAAGATGATGACAACTTATAGATTATATGATAAATGAAGGTAGACATGATAAAAGCCGCGCCTGAGCTAAGTAATGCATAATAATGATTATTAAAGTTTTAATCGGCGCGAAGCGCCGGAAAATTTTGAGATTATGACCTTCTAAAATGCACCAAAATGCATCTTTTCTGTATCCGATCCCCAAAATTTTCTTCCCCAAATGGGAAAAGAGCCCAAAATTTTTTTCCCCTTTCCGAATTTTTTTTCCCGAAAAAGCACGATTTGGGGAAAAAAACAGTGTCACGATACAACAATCCTGCCAAAGTTAAAAATTCAACAGCTCGATTTCCCAATGATTTTGGGAGTTTTTACAGATGACGGTGGCCACGCCGAAATTGGCAGTGGCCACGCCGAAACATTTGGAAGAGCCTCTACAGCGCTGCGCCCTTCGGGCGCAGCTGCTGTACCCTAAGCCTAAGCCTAAGGAAAATTTTAAAGGTAGGATAAATTCGGTGGCCACCGTCATCTGCAGTTTACCCGCTTTGGGTATATCTAAAAAAATAAAACATATTGAAACAATAGTTTCCGCGCAAAATGATTGGTTTTTTTGGAATCAGCGACCTTTAAAATGCCAGAAAAAGTTATTTTAACCCAAAAATAAAAAATTCCGGTAAAGTAGAAAATACCCGTAAAGTGTAAACTGATGTTTTTTGAAACAGTAAAGTATAGTTAGTTGATAAAAAACGCAAACCTCACAGCAAATGTTATCTGGTCGATCTTGATTAGCACGGTGAACTACTGGCGTATTCATGATCAGCATCATCAGTTTACCCGTCATAACATTATTACAAATATGCAAATTTAGAGAAATAATTCTGTCATAGGACACCCTGTTTCCAGTCAAAATATTTGATTTTATGGAAGACTATTGACATATTCGTAGTCAGCATCCACAATTTATTCAGAAACTTTCAGCCGTTGAAGGCTCAATTATGGTAAAGTAGGGTGACTTTGATCAGAGTTTGCTAAGTGAATAGCATTTGATAACTATTTGAGCAAAAATGACCTGGTGATCTAAAATAGTTATCAAATGCCATTCATTTAGCAAACTCTGATCGAAGTCGCCGCTGATCAAAGTCACCCCACTTTACCTTATCTTTAATTTTAGGCATTTTAGAGGTTGAAAACGCAAAATTTTCTCGGCGCTGCGCCCCGGGACAATGAGTATTGCACTGACCACCTATATTTGTGTCGAACTCGAGCGGATTCTCTTCGAATATTATATTTTTTGTTTCAAAAAATTCTGTTTTAAAAAGTCTAAAACTGACGCGAATTGAATGAAATACAAGAAAACTAGCTGATAATTATTTTTTGATAAAATTAAGCAGATAGAAACCAAAAACTTCTCTATGTAACCAAATTTTTCCCTCGAGTTGCACATTGCAACCTGGCCATACCTGTAAGGTCCGACCAGTTGGGGGGGGGGGGGGTTAAATCCGAAATTTTGGGGGAGGCGGTCGTAAAAAGTCGAAATTTTTTCCAAAAAAGGCCAAAAACATACACTTTTTTGCCAATTTTTTCCAAACTGGGGGATTGGGTATATGGTTGGCCAAGTTGGGGGGGGTCCCCCCAACCCCCCCCCCCCCAATTACATGTATGAACCCGGCCTGTGCTAAAAAGCCTGATCCGTCGTACTTTGATTTAAAGAAGGACTGCTATTTTTTTCAACTCATCATTTTTTGTATCCTTCATTAGACGAGTTGATAGTGTGCTTAGTGTGGCGTATTTAACTTCTGACGGTCGTTGCTGTCAATTTGTTCGAATGTCGGCTACTAAATGGCTGAAATCCTTGAAACAGACCTGTAAGCTTACTTCAGCGCGACCTTAACCGAGCAATAATCAGGTCTCTTCTAATTGTAGATAATGTACAGATCCGCAACGTAGCCAGCGCCGCTAAAACGAGCGAAACCCCCAAAAAAGAAAAGGTAAAAATTTTCAACTTAAACTTGCAGTGATTAATGATTGCCGCTTTGAGAGATTGACTCTGTCATCAGATAACTCAGTCGATAATTCTCGCGCATGCCTGGTATTGATCGGCAAATTCTGAGGGTAAAATAACAGTTGTGAAATTCTGCTAATAATGATAATATAATATGTAGTAGAATTTTTTATGACTATATTTTAGTAATTTATTATTATAGAGAAACATTGCTTTATAAGATCGATCAATCCTCCGGGCCAGTACTTGAGTTCAGTTCAATTTTTTATAAAATGACTTTTCACATTGTTGTCATTTTTAAATCTACAGTTATTCAACAGGAAGCCAGACGAGGGGATCTAATTAAGTTGGAAAAAGATGGCTGACCATGGCCCACGATTTCTGAGGGGTCTTCTAATGGCACTTCTCCTTACCAACGATTTATGATATATGTTTACGGTGAACAATCAATATCTCTCTATGTCTAATTTCTTCTCTTATCAGACTACCTTCGGAAACTTGAAAGACGAAGATCGAATTTTCACCAACTTATACGGGCGACACGATTTTCAACTGAAAGGCGCTTTGGCTCGAGGCGATTGGTACAAAACAAAGGAAATTTTATTGAAAGGTTCTGATTGGATAATCAAAGAAGTGACCAAGTCGGGTTTAAGAGGTCGCGGCGGCGCCGGCTTCCCATCCGGATTGAAATGGAGCTTCATGAATAAACCATTCGACGGTCGGTATGTACCCATTTCTAATAGCTTTTATTTTTACTTTTCTGAACAGAATTTTGCTTTTTTACGTAGTCCTCTCCTTCAATCAAGATTTCTCAAAACTTATTGATTTAGAAGAGTGTGGAAGTTGGTGAAAAAATTGACTGAGAAAGGAAAGACAATAGTGTTAACATGTTGAACATTTTCCTAATTAGAAAAGCATACAATGAAATGAGAAAATGATATTCACATGCTCCATTTTTTAAATAAAGCCGCCTTTATATTTCACGCCTCGGCCACGGCTGTAGTGACCAACCAAGGTCACACGCCATCATAGATGTACAAACCTGAAAACTCCGGATACCCCCTCTAATTTCTGGAAGAAAATTTTTTGATAACTTTTCGCATATTATATATAATAATAATGGTAATAGTTTTTTTTGCCCACTGCCCGCCCCCATGAAAATTTGAGGGATCTCCCTGTAAAATTCTTCCGCCAATCATGTTTTAATGTAAATTTTTTGCGGATTACGTAAAGTATAAATCTGATTACGTAAAATATAAATGCGACTTGAGACTTGTACCGCCAAGCCAATAGACATTTAGGCAGAGAAGTAATAACCTAGGCCTACAACTTCAGAAAAAGATGTCCACTTGCTTTACAGGTTTTTCCTATAGAAGAACATTTCTCTGTATTCCGAGTCTCATTTTAAAATAAATAGACTACGATAAGTTATGAGCACAAAAGAAAGACAAATTCAGCACGAAGCTTTTCAGACCCCGATACCTGGTTATTAACGCTGATGAAGGAGAACCGGGAACGTGCAAAGATAGGGAAATAATGCGACATGACCCACACAAAGTGATCGAAGGTTGCCTCATCGCGGGCAGAGCGATGGGCGCTAGAGCAGCTTACATTTATATAAGGGGTGAATTCTATAACGAAGCTGTCAATTTGCAAGTGGCGATTAAAGAAGTATCCATTCTAATGTATTGTTTTTATTGTTGCGTAATCAACTAATTTTAGGCTTACGAAGCTGGTTTGATCGGTAAAAATTCGTGCGGTAGCGGTTACGACTTCGACGTTTTTGTTCACCGTGGTGCTGGTGCGTATATTTGTGGAGAAGAAACGGTATGGCGTATTTAAAAAATGGCCTTAAAAGTTAGAAAATTGCTTCCTTTATATTTACCAATTTTACAATAAGAATTTTTTATTACATTTTAAGTCTTGTGTTACGTGAATCCTTTTTATGCAACCTTTTTCAATTTTTTAAAATAGGCATTAAAATTTGATTCTATGTATTTCGAGTTTGGTTTATCAATCCATCATTCAAACAGATTTTTTTGATTTGTTTGTTATGTGTTGTTATAAAATCGACATGCATTTTTAGGCGCTTATCGAATCTTTAGAAGGAAAACAAGGAAAACCTCGCCTGAAACCACCGTTTCCAGCCGACATAGGCCTTTTCGGATGTCCAACCACAGTCACTAATGTAGAAACTGTCGCCGTTTCTCCGGTACGATTATCAGATTCTAAGGATGGGACGGACATCCGGATCCCATTACCCCGACATCCGACCTATCTTCTGGATCCGCATCCGATGAAACAAGTTTTCTGGATCGGTATCCGATGATGTCAAAGATTGAGATCCGGTCTTGATGAGAACCTTATTCACTTCAGCGTGCATTAATTTTCCAAAAATTTCAAACCAACAACAGTAATTTTTTCAAACGATTCCTGGTATGTTCGTAACTTTTACCAGCGCTACAGAACACTGAATAATGAATGAGAAAAAAATGACTCATTCAACTTTATTTCGAATGATTAAACATATATACCCAATTAATCCTGAGCTTGAGCATATACACAATATGCTATATATACAGAATCCGGATCTGCCGTTTTGAGTCCAATACCGGTGATTGTGGTTTTCCGAATTCGATGTAGCAAATTTTTGGATCCGGATGCGATTTAGTCAAAACAGTAGATCCGTCTCATCTCTAGTCGGTTTGTAAGTTGTAGTGAAAAAGTTTGCAATTTTCAGACTATTTGTCGTCGAGGTGGTGACTGGTTCGCGTCTTTCGGTCGCGATCGCAATAGAGGTACAAAGGTATGCTTTTTTGGTCCTTGAACAGAGTTTAACTTGGAATTAAGTGTATCTAACACATGAAACTTAGACAAAATTATTTTCAATAAAATAATATGACGTTCGCGAAATTAAGCTTGAATTAACGGTTTTAAGTTCTTACACAGCACAGAGTGGTCCATAAAAGATGCACCTATAATATCGACTACTATACTAATCATTATTTGCCCTCCAGTATTGTAATAAGCAATCAATTCTCTACCGAATGGCAGAATTAACCTTCGTTAAAAGTAGTTTCGACAATTTCTCGAATTTTGCTCGATAATTATAGTTCTATTGCTGCCATTTTGGTGAGATTTCTTGCATCGTGTCTGTCGAAAAATCGTACATCAAATCACTATCATTTTAGCACAAACAAACGAAGAACCGCATTGAGAAAACCGTCGAACAGCCAGGCAGAAATAGTTTTAAAAAATTGGTTTTGTAAAAGATACTTCACTCCGAAAAGTTGCGTCAATAGCTACTCGAAAATTTTTTGTTTCTCAATTAACATGTACAAAATTTTGTTAAATCGATACAACTCAACGAAAGTTTCGGAGAATTATGTGTGTATGTGTTTTTTGGGTCATCTTGTATATGTGTCCGTCCAGATCAAACTGTTGTATTCAAAACACAAAATAATTTGAGATTTTGTAGAAAAAATTTTAAGAGTTACAGCGTAAAATCTCGAATTCTTCCCAAAGTATTTTGAAACGCTCAAGTTAGGATTAAAATGACATCAAGGTAATAATTTTGTTGAAAAAAGAAAAAATTCCGACTCCATTAGTTCTTTTTATCCCATGTTCTCTTTCTAAGTCTCACTTTCTCATGTTTTAACAGCTTTTTTGTATATCCGGTCACGTAAACACACCGTGCAACGTTGAAGAAGAAATGTCCATACCGTTAAAAGAATTAATCGAACGACATGCCGGCGGCGTTATTGGTGGATGGGATAATTTACAAGCTATTATTCCCGGTGGATCATCGGTACCACTTCTACCCAAAAGGTTAAACTTTGCACTAGCTAAAATGACCAATACCGAAAATAGAATTCATAATTCAAACATTAAATACACGTTTTTAATCCGTTTTTAAATCTTATTTAACTTTTTTGAATTGTTATTTTCAACATGTTGGCTTGCCCCAAGTTCTGCGTGGAGGAAAGCTTCCTCAGTCGACCAAATGATTTAGTCTCTCCGTTAGTAGGCCTGTCTGTAAAAATTTTGGAAAGCGAAAACGAAGACAACAATTAAATTCAGCTTCTCCACCATGAGCACGTATATTTTTCAGCATTTGCGAAACTGTACTGATGGATTTCGATGCGCTGGTTCAAGTAAACAGTGGTCTCGGCACTGCAGCCGTCATAGTTATGAACAAACAAGTCGATATCGTCAAATGTATCGCTCGTTTATCCACGTTTTACAAGCATGAAACCTGCGGGCAGGTAAGTTGCTTAGTCGACACCAAATGTATGAGTTTTTATGTATTTTCGGCTTATAATCTGGGATATTTTCAATGAGAAGAGGGATTCGTGGCCGATTTGTTATAGAATTTATCGGTGCCTGAAAAATATTACATTTAGGAATTCTGGTCACAGGATAATGCTTCTGATAGATGGCATTTTTGATAGCCGTTCCTAAAATTGCATTTTTCTTAATCTGATTAGTTGGATGCTGAACTAATTTTTGGCTTCCCATTACTTCAACCCATAATACTGAATATAATAGGTACTACTTTACTTTTCTATAAATTTTCTTATTATGAAGATAAAATATACGTTCAAAAAATTCAGTCTTGTCAAAAATGGTTTGCAAATTCTAGGAGATGATTGAAATTCAGTCGAGGATTAGTGTAACTGACAGAAATATATATTTTCGTGGATTAAAGATACACAAGGTGCACCACGGTTCCTCCGTTCAAAACATATTGATTTTTGTATTGACTGAAATTGACAAAAATGATTTTTTTACGCTAAACTCTAATGACAACACTCGTCGCCAACATGATTTCAAGCTCATTACTGGCAAAGCAAAAACCAATTTGAGATTATATGATTTTTGTAACAGGTATATCAATATATGGAATAACCTTCCTTCAGAAGCTATCAATTCTTCCAGTCTACAATGTTTTAAGAACAAAATTATGAAAATCGATTTTTCTAAATTCTATGGGGGAGCGCGTTAGTTCGTTACATTCTGTAACCTGCGCTTCCTAGACTAATCGAACTTATCTTTACAGTAGTTTGTTCATTTCGAACTTACATTACGTTGGAACTTTCGTTCTGTTTTATTTCCGTTTTTTAACCTTGTCTAATTTCTGGATTTTTCTATTTTCTTTGTTTTAAATTTTCTATATTTTTTCTCGCTATCTCTGTGTATTTTCTTTTTACATTTGTTCGGTCATAAATATATTTTTCACATGGTTTAAGGTTAAGAATATTTCGAAATGTCATGTTTAGTGTACACCATGTCGCGAGGGATGTAGTTGGCTAGACCAAATGATGTGGCGTTTCGTTGACGGCAAAGGTCGTACGGACGAAATCGATATGATTTGGGAGTTGAGCAAGCAAATGGAAGGCCATACTATCTGCGCTTTGGCCGACGCTGCAGCTTGGCCAGTTCAGGTAACCATCTCTTAGTTAGCAATATGAGACTAGTCTATTATGGATACATACGTTTGGAAAAATTTTCGAAATTTTGAATGTTATAACAAGCTATGAACACCTGTGTAAATTATGTGTGTTTTGCAGATAAATTGCGTGAGGAAAAACGAGCCTAATAAAACCTTATGCCTCGTAAAGTTGTGAAATCTTTGTATATTCAAGTTCGTTCTTGAAATAGAATTAGCCTGGATATAAGAATAATGACAAAAAATATATTTGGTGAAAAAAATGTTATTCGCTATTTGACGAAAGAGTTCAATATACGATTCAATAGATTTTGTTGACATTGGCATTTTATAACGTAATTTTGGCACTTTTCTTCAGTGCGTTGAAAAACTGCTGTCTTGATGAACGTTGCTTCGTTTTTCAGGGTCTTATTCGTCATTTCCGACCCGAATTAGAAAAACGTATGGCAGAATTTCAACATGATCGTCTAATGAAGCAAAACGATTTGAAATCTAAAGTAAAATCAACACCGTGACATACGATTTAGAAGCTGCGATTTTTATGATGTTATAATAAGATGTAAAATTAAATTTTAGGGCGTTTAGAAGTTTTTCGGCGATTTGTTTGTTGTATTCATCGAGTAGCATTGCTCTTATTAATAAAATGTAGTACTACTTTTCTATTCAGCTTACTTCTGGAGTAAATCGCCACCTATCGGCCCAATAATGATGATTTATGGGCTTTGGTATAATGTTCTTATGAAGTTTTCTATTATAAGCTTCACATCCCGAATATCATTAACTAAAGTCTGTTCATTTTTCAGGCCCCGGAAAGCAAAATAGTAGGAATGGGTCGATTTACTCGCCTAGCTGCTACCGTCTGTCCAAGAAAAAAATTTTGTTTCTTGTGACTTCCTTAATGTTTTCTATCTTTTTCCAATCCTTTTCCATCTATTTTCACTCTTTTTTAATGGATGTTGAACTTTACAAGAGAATACGGCTATTTAAAATGACAACTTGTTATTTCATGAGCAAAAAAGAAAAAAGTAGATAAGAAGAAAAATGAAAATGAAAGAAAGCAGAGGCAAAAGATGAAAGCATCAAAACATATAAACGAAAACATTAAAAATCACAGGAAAGAAAAAAGAAATGCATGCACATAAAAATATAAAGTAAAAAGGAAAATATAAAGAAAGTTTCATTACATTCGCGATCACTCATTTGGAATCACTCAATTGGAAATTTGTTCATTTGGGAATTCGTTCAATTGGGAATCGCTCATATGGGAATTCGCTCATATGAGAATTTGCTCAATTGGGAATTTTTCACTCAGGAGTAGACAGAGAAAGCAAGAAAGGAAGAAATCTAAAAAAGGAGAAAGAATCAGGATAGGTTAGAAGCAAAAAAGTAATGAAGAAAAAATCACAGAGGATAAACTAATATGTAAAGGAAATCGAGCATGCCGAATTGTATAAAAACTATTTGGGAGAATGCTTATTAAAAATGACAAGTTGTGATTTCTTGTTTCATGAGCAAAAAAGAAAATAAGTATATAAAAAGAAATGTAACGACCAGATTTGTGAAGCACTGTACTTTATTCTATTACGGACTGTAACGACCAGATTTTGTGAACCACTTTACTTTAACCAATTGGACGTTACGGCGAACAAAATGGGGTGCGGGGCGGAACGACTACGATAATACAACAAATGGTCGATGGTCGCTTGAACGTCGACTACACAAAATTGGACGGCGCGTTTGCTTGCAAATAAAAATATGACTCGGTTTAACTGCTTTCGAAAACGGTTGCTTGCAAATAGAAATGAACTGCTGCGGATCGAAAAACGAAGAATTATAATAATAATGATCAAAATCATGCTTTGCTTCTCTTTAAATACGACGTTTTTGGCCACTCCCTGGGCCTCGCGGGAGGTCGTGCTTCTGTACATCTTCTTCCGCCAATCGTCGCTTCCTGCTTTACTTTTCATGCTTATTTAGTCACGCCCTTTAATGCTTTTCTAGTACGGCATGCTTTTCGTGTCTTGCTTGTTTCCTACGGTAGGCTTAGCCACACCTCTGTGCTTCTGTTCATGCTTCCTGTATCTGTTTCTCTGGATACACATGTTTTGTGGGGCCGTCACTACCGTTGCACTTGAGACTACTGTCTGGCAGGGCTTTTACTTATTTTACTGTGTGCAGGTGTTGTTTACGATTTTTACGGGGGATTACGGTAGCCATGGAATGTGTGGTTTAGTGTAGGTTCTAGGGGACCAGCTGCCGTTTGTGCAAATTAATTGGGGCATCTTAATTGGGCTACCGGGTGTGAACGGATCAAAATAAAGTACTTCACATAATTTTATAGAAATGTTTGGGTGTGAATCCCAGACACCCTTGAGACGATAAAATAGGAAAATGAAATAAAAATAAATGTCTATCACATACAGTATGCTATATATTTACAGTACTGCATTAGCAGGTACGTTACATTTCCCTCCTTCCGGAGTTGAACATCCTCGTTCAAGGCTTTCGAGGGTGAGGAGGGGTTTTGGCAGTTTCGATAGGTGCTGTTCGAGGGTAGAAAGAGGTTGTCTCCTTTACATGTACTGTAAAGGTGATATTCTTATGAGGGTGTTTGAGTGTAACATTGGGGTACATGAAATTTGTAACTGTATAGGGGCCGTTTTGGGGAGGAAGGAATTTGGGAGTCAGTCCTTGTTTACACGAATGATTTTTATAAAGAATAAGATCACCTGCCTTGTAATGGATGTTTTGAGCATGCTTGTTATACTGATGGGTATAGTGATCTTGAGCTTTTTGTAAGCTTTTCTGTAGGGTTGAGAGTGCTTCTGTAAAGTGAGATTTTACATGAAGGGCGTAATCGTCTAAATCAACCATGTAGGATGTGGGGAAAAAATTTAAGGCTGCGTATGATGGAAGATTAGCGTATCTACCATGGAGCAATTCAAATGGGGGATACGAAGTGCTATCATTCTTATGAATGTTGATCGAAAAAACGGCATAGGGTAGATAAGTATCCCAATCAGTGTGATTTGAATTGATGTACATGCGGATACGGGTGGCTAGGGTCTGGTTGCAACGCTCAACTTCCCCATTGGCAATGGGATGGTATGGGGTGGTATGAATTTTTTGAGTATTGCATAAACTAGTGATCCGCGAAAAGAGATACAAAATCGGAGCCACGATCACAATGGATGATTTTTGGGGAGCCATGATGGCAAACAATTTTGGTTATGAACAATTTGGCGATAGTGGCTGCAGTGATATCAGGGGTCGGGAATGCCTCCACATATTTGGTGAAATAATCGATGAAAATGACAATGAATCGGTTGCCGTCTTCAGTGAGGGGTAACAGCCCCATGCAATCAACACTGACTCTATCAAATGAGCCAGTCAGCTGAATTGGTACCAAATTCCCATGTATTCTGTGTCGGAGGGCTTTTTGTGTCTGGCATGGGTGGCAAGTTTTGCAATACTGTTTAGTATCACTGCTCATTTTGGGCCAAAAATATTTTTGCCTGAGCAAGTGTAAAGTTTTCCTGGCAGCGAAATGACCTGTGAATTTGCTGTCATGATGAGAGGCAATGAGATGCTGGACCTGTGACTTGGGGATGTATAGTTTTGCCTGCTTGTTGACTATACGAAAGAGGATGTTTTGATCCACTGCGAATTTGATCATAGTAAGGTGGTGTTTTTTGGCAATTTTTGCTAAAATACTTTTGACAGTTGGGTCAGTGCCTTGAAGTTCAGCAAAATTTTTCTGTTGCTCTTCTTGTTCAGTTGCTTCGGCCTCAAGAACAGAATTGATGGTGGATATTTCAGGGCGGGTTTCTAGTTGCTCAATGTCAAAGGATTGCTTCGCTGTCTCTGAGGGGAAACGAGAAATAGCATATGCGTTGTGGTTAGCAGTGCCTTTCTTAGGTCGAATGTCTAGCTGAATACCGGAAAGGGCTAATCCCCAACGGACAATGCGAGGGGATGGGTTTTCCTTCTGTAAGACTGCCTGAACTGCAGTATGGTCAGTGTGTACAATAACATGTTGCTGGAAAAGACAGGGGCGAAAATACTTGACAAACTCAACTACTGCAAGGGTTTCCAACTCAGTTATTGGGTAGTTGCATTCTGCGGGTTTCAATGTGCGGCTCCCAAAAGCAATGGGGCAATCCTGACCTTTACTGTCTAGCTGGCTGAGAATGGCGCTGATTCGGAGTTTTGAGGCGTGAGTTTGCAGAATGAATGGTTTGGTGAAATTGGGATGCTGCAGTATTGGGGCATGAATGAGCAAGTCTTTTAGTTTAGTGAATGCGTTTTGCTGTTCGGGCTCCCACAAAAACTCTGAATTCTTTTTGAGTAGAGCTATGAGAGGGCTGGAAATTTGGGAGCAATTTGGGATGAATCTACAATAATATGAGGGTAGGCCAAGGAATGACTTGACTTCTTTGGAGCTTTTGGGGGTGGGTATATCATAAATGGACTGCATCTTGTTAGGGTCTGGCAAAATTCCTTGCTGAGAAATGACGTGGCCTAAGTATTGGACTTGGGGCTGGCAGAATTTGCATTTTTGTATGTTTAGTTTAAGGCCTGCTTGGGAGAACCGGGCAAAGTGTCTAAACGTTCCAGCATTTGGGCATGGGAGTCTGTGAAAACTAAAACATTGTCGAGATAGACAAGGCATGTGTTCCATTGCAATCCCCAAAGAATAACATCCATTAGCCTTTGGAATGTGGCTGGAGCGTTGGTGAGACCGAAGGGGAGATAATTGAATTGATATTGTCCGACTGAGCAATTAAAGGCAGTTTTTTCTCTGTCTGCTTGTGCAATGGGAATGGAGTAATAGGCATTGGATTGGTCGAGGGACTTAAATATTTCATTCCACGCAGGGTGTCTAGAATTTCATCTATGCGGGGCAAAGGCTACGTATCTTTTTTGGTTACCTTATTGAGGCCTCTAAAATCAATGCATAAACGATTGCCTCCATCTTTTTTGGGGACTAAAACTGTATTGGTGCACCATGGAGAGTTGCTCTGGCTTATGACATCTGCTGCTGCGAGTTGCTCAACTTCTGCTTGTATGATTTGCTTTTCCTTTGGGGAGGTACAAAAAAGGTGTCTATGTACCGGTTGGGAGCCATTGGTGTCAATTGTATGTGAAACAAGGGTGGTTCTACCTACGTCCATTTTGGATTTAGCATATAACGTAGGGTACTTGGATAGGGCGCATAGGAGTTGAGTTTTTTCGGTTTCTGTGAGGTCACTGGAGGTTAAATTAACGTTTTCTTTTAACCATGTGAATGTATCAAATCGGTTTGGCTGGTTTTGCGTCGTGGGGGTTACTTTTGCGGAAGCATCTTGTTTTGGGATGTAACATGAGACTGTACCAATGCATGTTCCAGGGTAAAGATTTTGGGCTGTGTCTTGTGTGTTTAAGACCGATATGCATATGTGACTGTTTTGGTTTTCAGAGACACAAGCTGCGAAATGGACTTTGGGGTTCTGTTTGGGTTTCAGAGTAAATTCAAGCTGCTTAACTTGCAGGTACAATTTGGGCAGGGGGCAGTAAATTCGGTTACTGTAGGGGGTGGTAATTCTAATTTTTTGTCTAGATAGGTTCCACCATGGGTCGAAAGGGGGCTATATTCTAGGCCATCGCAGGGTAGTATGACATTGCCAAATTTGACCTGGGATTTTTGATTGTTGATAGTATATTCCGAAAATCGACTGAGAAAGTTTTTGCCTAAAAGGACGTCTGCTGTGCAATCTTTTTGTACATGGACCATTATGGTTTCCTGGATTGTTTGGGCTGTTACTGTAACAAAAGTGGTTCCTACAAAGTGAATTGGAAGGTTATTTGCTGCTTTGGCTTGGATGAGTGGGGGTTCCATGTCTAGCTGTAAGATTTGAGTGATTCGCGAATCAATGAGTGAGTAAACTGCACCAGTGTCAATCATGCCTTTTGTGATTAGTTTGCCATTAAGTGTGATTGGAATGTGAGGGGTATGTTTCTCAGGTACATTCTGGGGTGGCTTGTTTAATCCAGATCGATGAATTTGATTGATGAGTTCGATTGCAGGGGTTCCGGGGGTATCAATGTCAAGAAGAACGTATTTCTGCTGTGTTTGGGCCCCACAACGATTAGCTAGTTCTAAGAGAGCATGGCCGAATGATGGGGGAATAGTCTCATGTAAACATCTGTTATGTGATGGTATTTCGTACGCATGTTCATTTGTGGCATGATGCTTTGGAGAAGGGAAATATTTTCGAAGAATGGGAAAAGAGTAAAAGGCGCCTGCAATAACTACAGTAATAACGGCTAGATTAATAATGATTTGCAGGGGTCCTTTGAGTAAATTATTTAATCCATCTGTGAGGCTTTGGGTGGTACGGGTTATTACATGTTCTATGCCTTGACCGGCGCCAGAGAGGGTATTTCCGATTGCTTGGCCACTGCCTGAGATCATGTTGTAAACTGTATCAGAGTTAAGAGACATTTGGGTGGTATAGTTGATGAGTTTCTTAACAACATTTTCGAATATGTGAGTTTTGTAAATGTATTGTTTCAAAACGAGTAAGTTTGTCAAAATTGTTGCGAGTTGATCATGAAAAATTGCGGGTGTGTTTAAATGGAAAAGGGAGAAATTTTGGTTCCAGACGATTTCTAAGGGTAGATTTGTGACATGTGGGGATCCTGTTTCACTGACCCATGTATTATTCTGTTTGTAAAGGGCTACATGCATGTGATGGCAGTCAACGGTTTGTGAGAAAGGGGTCAAATCTTTGCCTCCGGGGTTCGAAAACATGAGTTTGGTTCCTACCAGAATAGGTAACAGTTTGTAGCATGTTTGGTTGATTTTATGGTTGTAAAAGACTTTAGATGCATTTACCTGTTCACAGGGCCAGACTGTGAGGGCTTCTCCTGTGAATTCTGCTATTATGTCGGTTCGCTGTAGGAATGCGCGCACCCCAAGGGTTGCATCAAGGTACAAAATTTGCCATACTAGATCAAGGTGACACTGTGCCTGTCTGCATAATTCACTCCAGACGTTTTTGAAATTTTGGATTTCGAATTCCTGGATTTTGTCTGCTAGATAGTTTAGTTTTGCGTTAATGGGTTCAAAATCATCAAAATCGTATAGTGTAGTATGAGTTTCGTTGGTTTTTGGGGTTAAAAAGGTGTTACGATGTGGGGTGCATTTATCTAGCTGGACAACAATGCCCTGTTCGGTTAGGACACTGTCTTGGATTTCTGGGCAGTTGGGGTTCGAAAAGAGTGTATTTTTGACGGAGAATGCACCTTGTAGCTCTTCTATTATCATTTGGGTTTGTGTGAGTTTTATGGGATGTGTATTTTTGTATTCCAAGGGGCATAAGTTTTCGAATGCTGTTTCATTCTAGATAATGGACCCGTCGGTCGTTACACAATGGCCTGATGTCGGTTTGCATTACCCCAGGTCACCTAATGTACCTGTCATAGATTTTTCATTCCAAGATGCTATTTGTCCTATTTCTATGATGAGGTTAGTGACCGACGTACAGTGGTCTGTACAACACCATGTGTATTCTACGCTTAGGGAGTTGTTTGTTGACCAAAATCCTGGTTGAGTTTCGTATAATTTTTGACCACTGTGTTCTTTGTCTATAACAATTGCCTAACAAATGTGCGGGGTGAGATTTTGCATTTTGGTTTGGTCGAAAACAATACCTTTTGAGCCAAAAAATCCAGTATTGGTACAAATTTTCCGTTTGTGAACACTGCATTTGTATGCATCTGTTATGTGAGGTTTAGTGGAGGGGATATAGATTTTTCTGAATGTCTGTACTGATTTGTCCACTGTGGAAGGGGGCATACATGATACAAGTTTTGGTATGCTGACTGAGTGACCACTCAATGAAGTTCCACAGATCTGGAATTGGGCACTACAGGATGTGGGGATTATTATACAAAGAAATGTACAAAACATCGGCCAATACAATGTCTAATTGTAGGCAGCCGGGCATGGTGTATTTTTGTTCTGGCTGGTTCGGCGTGGCCATTGTTGGTGTTTTGCATTGTTGTGTTGAGGGGGTGGCTGGTTTACAATCTGAACAGTCTGTAAAACTTTAGAAGTTGAGTCATGGGATGGGATTTGGATTTGCTTACTCATGGGGGGTCGGCAATAGTGTTCAGCAGGGGTGGAATCTGTAGGGTTCGGGGGTGAGGCCGTGTAGGAGGGACAAAAGGTTATGGCCTGTTTTGGAAGGTGTATCCGGGGTGGTGGGCGATTTGGTGTCCTGTTTTCGGGGGATTTTGTAGTCGGCGGGAATATGGGGTGGCAGTTTTTCAATTTTGTCGGCTTTGGGCATGGGGGGTGGTGACATGGTGCACCAGTCGGGTAGGTCCAGGTCGAGGACGTATTCCTCTTGACTACGGCGGTGAGTGGTGGGCATAATAGTTCCTAAAGTAGTCTGAGGGCCGTTAGTTATGGCGGGTAATGTTGAGTAGAATGTAGGGTCATCAATGTCCATTAGGGGTTGGGGTTGCCTATATTCAATGCAATTTTGAATTTTACGACTTTGTTGATTTGGACAGTACCTGCTTGTATGACCTCTCTGCTTGCATAGAAAACATTGAAAATTTGAGTTGGGTTTTGAAAGGCAGTTATCAGGTCTATGTCCTGTTTGGGAGCAGTGGATGCATCGGCTTTTACAATCACGCGTACTGTGATTATTAGGAAAACAAATTTCACATGATTTCCGGGTGCCTACTGATTTACAATTGCGAGCTACATGTCCAAGTTGTCCACACTGAAAGCATGTGGGTTGCCTAGGGGTAGTATTGTTCCCGTAAGCATTATTCCTGCTGAAAGTGTTGTTACTGAAACTGTTGTAGTTACTCTGTTGTGGGGGTTGGGATTTTTGTTTGATCTGCAACTGTAAATCTTTTACTTGTTGTTCTAATTGATGTAAAAGGTCTTGTTGGTCTGTATTTTTGGTTAGGAAAAAGATTGGTTCTGCTTTTGGGGGTATAAATGGAAGGGTGTTGGACTTTAGCTCGTTTCTAAGGATTTGCTGTTCAATGTAAGCTGCTTCGTCTGACATTTCTTTTAGGGTCGCAAACCGTCTATACTTAATTGCTTCCCTGATTTCGTTTTGCATGCCTTCTACAAAAAGGGGTTTTATGATCATTTCTCCTGCGTCTGTGTTAAAGTTGGGGTAGGCGAGGGTTGCGAGTTGTTCTAGATCAAACAAGAATTCAGTTACTGTTTCTGATCCCTTTTGTTTTCTCTCCCGTAAAAATTGTTGATGTAGCTCATTATCTCGATTGTTTGGGTAAAAGGCCTGCAGTGCAATTTTATACTGCTCGTATGTGTTGGGAGGGTTTTTGGAATTGGCTAGACTTTTGAATTTTGCTAATGTGGCTCCTCCTAAGTGAATCTCTAAACATGCCAACTTTAACTGTACATCTGTATCTTTCATGCCTTGGAGTGTCATGAATTGTTCTAAATGTTTGTTCCATTCACCAAAATGTTGGGTCACGCCGCCCGTGAATACTGTAGGTTTTGCGTAAAAATTATTTGCCATGTTATTACGAATGTTTGCTGTTCTTAGATCGTCAATTAGGGTAGGGTTTACTGTATTTTGGTTCAATTGTGTGCGCAGAGTACAAAAGTGTTCGGAAAATAAATCGTTTATCTGTTCTCTAACAATTTCTCCCAAATGATCTTGCGTTTGGTGGGTCATTCTTGGTTTACGCTGGGATTTCTGCTTAAATGCTTCAATTTTTGCTTCACGCTGTATCTGTACAAATGTATCGCTTAATGTTTTGTTGGAGGGGATTTCCAGTTTGCTTTCTACGAATATCTCTCTTACTGTAGGAAATGATTGTTACTGTATTATCTAATGCTTCTGGATGCCCGGATAAAGGATACACCTAATTGGGGCAGGGAGTTCCAGTGGTTAATGGTACGGTATGGTCACCAAAATATGTAACGACCAGATTTGTGAAGCACTTTACTTTATCCAATTACGGATGGTCGAACGATGTACAACGGAATGGTAGAACGGGGCGACTCGATAATACGATTAGGGTGGGTTCGACGATCGCTTGATTCATCGATTATACAAAAATGAACGTTGTGTTTGCTTGCAAATATAATAATAACGCCTCGGTTTAATTGCTTTCGAAAAATGGCTGCTTGCAAATATAAACAAAATGGTCATGAAAACTGAAAGCTGGAAACTACAACAATAATAATATCATGCTTTGCTTCTCTTTAAATATGACGTTTTTGGCCACTCCCTGGGGGTTGTGGGAGGTCGTGCTTCTGTCCATCTTCTTCCACCAATTGCCACTTGCTGCTTTACTATTCTTGCTTATTTAGTCACGCCCTTTAACACTTTTCTAGTACGGCATGCTTTTTGTGTCTTGCTTGCTTCCTACGGTGGACTTAGCCACACCTCTGTGCTTCTGTGCATGCTTCCTGTATCGGTTTCTCTGTATACACATGTTTTGTGGGACCGTCGCTACCGTTACACTTGAGACTACCGTCTGGCTTGGCTTTTACTCTTTATTGTGTGCAGGTGTTGTTTAGGATTTTTACGGGGGATTACGGTAGCCGTGGAATGTGTGGTTTAGTATAGATTCTAGGGGACCAGCTGCCATTTGTGCAAATTAATTGGGGCATCTTAATTGGGCTACTGGGGTGTGAATGGATCAAAATAAAGTACTTCATGTAATTTTATAGGAATGTTTGGGTGTGAATCCCAGACACCCTTGAGATGATAAATTATGCAAATGAAATAATGTTTAATAAATGACTATCACATACAGTATGCTATATATTTACAGTACTGCGTTAGCAGGTACGTTACAGAAAAATGAAAATGAAATAAAACAGAGACAAAGGGTGAAAATGTACAAACATACAAAGAAGAAAACATTAAAAATACACACAAAAAACTAAAGAAAAAAGAAATAGACACAAAGAAAAATATAAGGAAAATATGGAGGAGTTTAAGAATTCATGTATACTTAGCCATTCCTTCTCCATGAGGCTGGCTGTGTCAATGATGTACATCTGGCCATTTGTTCGGGCAAAGCTAATTTAATGGGCCAATTGCTTACCCATTGGATTGTTGAACTCTCTCGTTGTGAAAAAGGTGGCAACTTTGTCTTGTCCAACCTTTTTGAAGTCTAATCAGCAGATGGGATAACCACAAAATATGGATGATCTCAGTTGGCTAACCTTTCGGATGTCTACTATTATCAGCTCCTTTAGATTGGATGGCCAATAGCCAAACATCCCTTGGAACCACTGGTCCAATTCGTGGATTCGGATGACCCATTTGACATTGTAGTCTGAAAATTTGAAATATAATATTACTATTAGTGTTCCGCTTTTCTCAGCATTTGGTTCCACATTTAAAGTTCACCACCACTGCTACATCAAGCAGGTTAGGTTTCACAGATAGAAAGTTAGTGCAGGCACTGTACTAAGTGTGCCACTGATATAACAAACATATAGCTGGTAGGCAACTAACACCTTACCGAGTTCTTACCCTTGCTACCTCTATATTTTGGGGAAGATCCCATTGTCCACCATTTGATTGGATCCCAATCTTTGACCAGCTGCTTGAGTGACCAAGTAGACTCCATTTATAGTGCTCAGTATTCACAGCACTCGGGATATATAATTTTTGAGATTTTGTTATCAAAAAAGTGATAATTTTTTATGTGAAGATGATTAATTTTATTCAAAATTATAGTTAATAAAAATTGAACAGGCTGAACCCAAGTTTCTAGGTTTCCCTTGAAAGGTCTAACTCTTGTTGATAGCTGGTTTATTTCTATTTTAGGAAATTTCTGATCAGCTATGAGTTTCCAATTTTTGTTACTCCCATTTTTTGTTCCCTCCAAGTTCTAACCTCATCTGCCCATAATTTCGGGGCACCGAGTTGGTCTTGTTGCTGAAATAAGTTGGAAAGTTACCATCAATGTAAAAGAAAGAGTTATCCTGCTGTCTCCAGGGTACACCGAACTTGACATTGTGCTGGGAGTGTGATCACTTGCATGTCGGAGCTTGTCGGTGGTTCCACATGCCTTTTCCCATTTTCTTTTAATACTTTTCAATAATAATAAAGATAATTTGAAAAGTTTTTCAAATTGTAAAGTACTGAAAAAGTAAAATTTAGCAAATTTAAGCTCATTTCTTTTTCAGGACAATCTGGGGAACACACTTCTTCTTTCCATTGGAAAAATAAAATTTAGACATTCAGAACAGCAGTATTTTGTTTGGAAGAAATTAAAAATTTTAAAAACTAGGATTTTTGGAAAAGTAAAGAAATTTTTAGGTTGACACTTTGGTATAAAATTCCAAGGAATTTTTTCCCAAAGTCTGATATTTACAAAAAAATTTAACAAAATACCATGAATAATACATAATCATGATAATTATTACAAAATTTACAAAATAAATTTAGAGTAGGTACCTACATGCACAAAATATACAACAAATTTTTGCGCAAAATTGCACAGAGTTCCCCCTTGAGTAAAATTTCAGAATGAAATTATGTAGGCTTGCACTCCTGTTGTAACTGTATGGGCTATGCTGGAAGTTTGTTCGGCTGTTTCCTCAAAGGCATCGTGATTGGCTCCTGCTATGCATTGCAAGATCCTTGTGGTCTTGGGTGAAAATGTTTCAACCTGTTGATTGAAACAGTTTGATGGTTCAGCAGGTTGTCCCAATGAATAATAGTGACAACATTTTCCGCTACTCACCAAATGTCTGAAATTATGAAGGGACCAGAGCATGGAAGTCCTAATTTTTTTGCTTATCTACTTTCAGCAGAACCCAGTCCTTTTTTTGGAACTTTGGTTCCTTGGACTTTTTATTGAAGTATTTCTTCAATTTTTTTGCAGCACTCTGGATATTTTTGGCAACATCCTCATAAAGGGATTTGTCAACATGAATTTGTAAGCCTCTGCATTTGCATCTGGCATTAAGATATCATAGGCTTTTGACAAGTTTAACCTGAAAGTTGCCTCATGACCTCTGAGCAATGAAAAAGGGGATTGCCTTGTTCCTGCATGTGGCATAGTGTTGTAGGCAAAAACCACTGCTCTTAAATATTGTGGCCAATTAATGTAAAATAGTCCTGAAAAACTATTACATATGGTCTCTTCTCACTGAGTGGAGAAATACAAACTATATCCAGTGATACTATGTCAAATGGACGTTCAGTGATGATTGGTATCAATGGTGGAACCTCAGCCTTTCCTTGGTTGGCCATTCGACAAATTGAACAAAACTTTATACAATGTCTGACATTCTTTTCAGTGATAGTTGGTTGTACCATTTGGGCATAGCCTATCAAAATAAAGTTTTAATACCTCATCTTTTTTCTGTAAGAGGGCCTTGAGATCATCTCTAATTAGTCCTTTTGGCAGCTGATTTGCTTTTGGGTCTGCCAGAGTGAAATCCGGTTCCTTTTCCAGATATAAGCAGGTTGCAGTTTTCTACTTACCTTCATCCTGGTTATTTTCCTTTTCTACTACTTGCCTCTGCTTGCCATCAGACTGAATTGAGCCTGATCTTTCCTTTCCACTTCCTTCACCTTGCTCCTCATAGTAACAGCATTTACAAAGTTTGCAGGCATTTTAGATTCTGGATCACCTCAGAATATTCAGCATAAATTTAGGTAAATCTGGAAGTTTTGTCAACCTTTTGACTGTTCCAAATTTGATCCTCACTCTTTAGCACTGGGTACAATGGAGTACCATCCTGAGGATTTCAATTTGTCAGAATTAAGAATCTCCAGAGCAATTTGAGATGAGTGTCCTCAATTTTCTTCTCCTGACCTTTCTTATCTGACTCTCTATTGTCCTCTGGGAACATGTGTTCCCATTTCGGTGGTATTTTTTGCTTTAATCATCTGATTCATTCATTCTAGAGAGAAAATCTGCCATAGAATTTTGCTTACCAGGCACATACTCTAGCTTGTGGTTAAACTGTGGGACAAATGAATACCATTGCTTTAGTTTTCTATTGGTCATGGTATTAACTTCCATGGAAAGCAAACGTTTATGGTCAGTTCTTATGATAACCTTATGACCTACCAAGTAATGCTTATACAATTTCAAGCTATAAACTACAGCAATCTGTGGCTCATCATTTCTTTTTGTCCATCTTTAGAATTCTACTGTTATAGGCTATCACCCAGCAGTCAGATTTGGTCTCCTGATATAGCACTACTCCCAGTGCAGTTCCATTGGTGTCCCTCTGAAGGACAAAGTCTGCTGACCCATCCAAAACAAGATACCTCAGAAAAAGCACTGACAACAATGCATCCTTTAGGCCTTAAAAAGCATGATGATGAACCTCTGTGATCTCCCAAATGGTATTCTTTCCTGTTAATTTGTACAAAAGCTCTGCTAGTTTTGCTAATCGGGGTATGAATTTCTTACACCAGTGTTGCATTCCTTGAAACCTTTGGAGTTTCTTCTTTGATTCAGGAAAAGGGAATTCCTTTACGGCTTTGACCTTTTTCGGATCTGGAGAAACTCCATTTGAATTTAAGATATGTCCTAGAAAATGGACTCTCTCAGGGAGAAATTTACACTTCTCCAGCTTTAGGGTCAACTCGGCCTTTCTCAGAGCTTTTAGTACTAACTCCAAGTTGATCAAGTGTTCCTGTATTCAAAAACATCATTATATTGTCTGAATAGACGAGACAGATTTTCCATACATATGGGTGCAAACTCTTTCCACCATTTGCTGAAACTCTGCCGGTGCATTCTTTAAACCAAAAAGCGTGACCTTAAATTGATAGAGCCCTTTTTGGCATATGAAAGCAATATTTTCTTTGCTCTCATTGTCATGTGCCGACAAATTTTGCCCAATGTCACGTGATTCACATCATGTTTTTCCCTTACGTTTTTCACCACTTTTTGTTTTACAGTAACTTACATTAATTTTGCATTTTGTTTTTATATTTTACATGCAATTTCTGTGTGTACTTTTTGGGTTTCGTTTCTGTTTCATTTTCAGACTTTTATTTCCGTTACGATTTATTATTTTTCTGTTGCGCACGTAGACTACGGTATGTAACCCGCTAGTCAGAATTTCTGTTAAAGATAAGCTCTCCGAGCTCATCACTATAATTGGAGCACAACGTGCACCTCTTATCAGCAAAAACTAGCAATGTTTCGCAATGTGAAACGCATAGTTGGAAATTCTCTCTAGATGATGTTCATATGTTTAGCATGGAGAGTGAAACTCGCCCCAATGCTTAACATAGTGAACTGGAAAATGTCTATGTGACCAAAGGCATCTTCTGCAGCGATTTCCACTGTAGAAATTAGCTTGGGTGTGTCTTAGCTCCGCCCAAGGCATACTGTAGATTACGGGGCCCTTTAAAAGGGCTTGTTTCTTTAATTTTGCACTCATTTCTGGGCCTAAATCGTCTTTTGCATTTTAGCTTACAACTCCGCGTTCGTCAGCATCTTTTTATATTAAATTTGCATATTTGCCTGAGTCCACCACCTTCTTAATAAATTTACATATTCACCTTTGGTCTCCCTTGCCTTGCCCGACACCGTGATCCAACCTTGGGAGTTTACCCCCCCGCCTGTTGATCGAGAACCCCTGTCGCCTCCCTGAGGAATGTTCTGTATCGTCGCTTGCCGACCCACACCTCTCGACCCTCCACGCCAAATTGCTTTTGGATTACCGTACCTGCTTCCCAGTCGTCCCTAGGACCCCGGTTTGACCCTTGAACCCATCGCCCAGTGCGGAGTACTTTGAGAAGAGGATTTAGTGAGTCTTCTCAGGGGTTATTATTGTCGAGGGTATATTTGTGGGAATCCTCCGTAAGCCAGTTTTCCCGTGAGAGTACCCTCAGTTGGAAAAGCCCTTGAACCCTTAAGGTCAGGGCCAACAGGGGGATTTAGATTGACAATCGGGTCTCTTACAGTAAGCCATTCCAGGAATGGCACAGTCCCTCATTCTCAGTGAATGAAGACTAGGGATTGCCACCCCTGACCCGGCCACATTGTCCATAATCTACAGCTGAACCCTAGGACAAGGCGGAGGTACACCATAGGTTTTCCTGTGGTAGTAACAGCTGGGTTAGGTTCCCGAACTGAATATATTAATGAGCCACCCAATGGGGTCACAGCATGTCACTCACAGTGGCATGGCCATATTTTCTAAGAGATATGGTATGGCTTTGCCCATCAATGTGACTGATCACAAGATCTACTTAATGTGAAATGGCTCATATTTCAGTTAATGTGACATCATCATCCATTGGTACTTGCCAATAACCTGATTTTAGATTTAAGGTGGTTTAAAATTTGGCTCTACTTAAACAGTTTGGATAGTCATCCATTTCAGGAATGGATACTTATCATCCTTTGTGACCTCACTTATACCCCTAAAGTCCACTACTGGTCATTTGGTACAATCCTTCTTTCCTACAAAGAATAAAAGTGCTGCCCAAGGTGACTTTGATGGCTCTATTACACCCTGTTTGAGCATGACTTGCATGCTCACAAACATGCAGCCTTAAATTAATTGCCATTCTGTGGTAACATTTAGCCACAGGTGCTGCATCACCTGTATTGATTTTGCGGGTCAAGTAAAGTGTAGTAGTTGGAGGATCATTGGGCAAACTAAATACATCTCTATATTTAGAGAGACATTTCAATGCTTCTTTCAATTAATGGGAAGGAATTTTAGATTTAGCTATCATTTTGTACAGAGCTTCCCTAAACTCTGACTCATCATTTTGGGTCGAGTTAAGTTTAGTTTAAACTGCACAAATTTGAAGCTTCTCTACTTCTTCAACCATCTTTCCTTGTAATTGATCCTGATTAATATTCTTGCATAACACAGAATTAGTATAGCCAATTATGTTACTCTGTTTCAAATGGCATCCTGATCCTGTGTTATTTGATATCATTACCACAAAATCACTTTTAGTACTATCCACAACAGTATTATCAATGTGGAAACTTTCTTCTTCCTGTTTGGACTCTACTATTATCCTGTTAAGTCGATTTTCACCTAATTTATGCCAAAGATTTGCTTTCACAAGTATATCAGTACTACTTGGTAAATAGACTTGATTGGAACTTACCTTGGGTACCGAAACTTTTAGAAGACAAATTTGTGGCCGGCACTGATCAGCAGTATAAGCTGTGGATTTCCTGGCCCCTGTGGTCATGATCCTTCCTAAATTTGTATGAGGTTGTTCTGGAGTCACATTAATTCTCTGCTGTCTATTATCAAGTTTCATAGTTTGATTTTTAAAATCAATTATGGCCCATATTTGTGGATGGGCCTAAAAAACCTCTACCCACTATAACATTTTCACCTGCTTCGGGGATAACAATTGCTTTAACCAGAAAATGTCCACACAGGGTATCCATCCTAAATTGAACCTACCCATAAGCTTGGACTGTTTTACCAGCTACAGTGAAAATCAGTATTCTTGGATACTCAGTGTAATCTGAGCCTAAAGTTTCTTTCAGAAACTCAACTGACATAACTGTGCATTGAGCTCATGTGTCAATCAGAGCTAGTATTTTACACCTTGCTATAATAACCTCTATATGAAATAGAGCTATTTAACAATATGCATCAAGCAATTGCTGTTCCTGAGGACTAGCTGGTGTACTTCTCTTTATCACCTGAACTGTTCATACTTCACCTCGAGCTGTGATAACATTCATTTGGACAATACTGCCCAATACCACATTTGGACAATTCACTCTATGATGTATGTGCCCAATGGAATTCATTTTTAATTGTCTTGCAACCATCACTCTTGAACAATCCTTCAGGGGTTCTGGTTTGGGAGCAATGCCTGGTTTAGAGTCTGAGTTGGTCCCGTAATAGCTTGATTTTGCTGAGGCTGTTGCAATGCAGCTTCTTGTTGGAATTGCTGCATTTGTTGATATTGCTTCTGGTGCTCTTTCTGTCTTTTGAATTTTTTTCAAAATTTTCATGACTCCCCTGGTATCTGGAATAACCAACATGATAAGCTCCTCTCTCACTGCTATCAAAGTTAGCATTCGGGTAACCTCCTCTACCTCTGAAGCTACCTCTTGCAAAGTTGTTGAAGCTTCCATGCTTAAAATTCTGAAAATCAGCTCTACCCCTGCTCCTGCACTCGGATAAGACTCTCACTGTCCTGCAGTCTGCGGTATTGTGGGTAGTGTTTTTATGGAACTTACACCATGGCTTTGTCAGATCTCCAGAGACTGAACATCCCTGGCTAATGCTGTGTATGGCCACGTCAGACTGATTTTCGATTTGCCTATCATCAATTTTTTGCTGAAGCTGGTTGAATTTTTGATCAGTTGTACCATTTCCTTAGAAATTTTTAGCAGTAGGGACTCTTTCTTACCTTTTTCATTAGAGCCCTAGGGGCTTCCTGAACTGGAATCTCCTCTATTTTGGGTGAATCCCTCCTGGACCTCTGGTTTTTTACTGGCATTTGATTACTTGAACTTTGATATGACTGTCTGAATCTCTGCCTCTGGCTTTGTTGAAAACTTTCTGACTGATTTTTTGCAACTACTGCAATTTCAGGGTCTTGTCCACTGTGCATGGCTGACTCATTCATAACAATTGGTTCCTGCTGAGTACCTTTTATTCCATATCTTTGAAAGGTATTTCTATATCTGCATTCAATATCTTGAACTTCTACTGCCAAGTCATACCAAGTTCTAAAGGTATGTTTAGAATTTTTCAGTTCAGACTGAAACATGGGATGAACTTTATAAACAAATGGATCAATAATCAGTTTCTACTTTGACTGATAATCTAAATCTCCCTTTACTAGTTCAACTTAAATACTGACTCTTTTTAAGAAATCTATGGCCTGTTCATTGGGCTTCTGTTGGATCTCAAATAACTCCCTAGTTAACATTTCCAGGTTACATTCTAGCACAAAGACATTTATTATGGCTCTCCTGGCATCCCTATAGATCACTTTGTCACTTGAAATGGCCTTCGGTGTGCCCTTAGAAAGCTTCAGCAGTGCTTCATATTTTGCTGATTCAGGTGTATCTCTACAAAATTCCCTTTCTAAGTATGTTGAAAAACTTGCTGATTTACCATACCTTCTTCTAAAAGTGTGAGTAATACACCCCTAATCATATTACATTCAGTAATTTCTTGTGTCAAATTAGCTGCTGGCATTTCCCTCTGATCATAGGATACAGTAAGAACAGGATGGATATCAGAGTTCAATGATTGCAACATAATCCTATTCAGATATCGTTAAGGTGGCACACCTAGATTTGGTGGTAAAATGTCTCTATCAAATCTATAGTATTGGTACCAAAAACATGCCAACTGATCTGGTCTAAGACTACTTGGATCAAAAATGTTTTCATTAACATCATAGATAACTCTAGTTAAAGTTGGATGCTGCTGAGCTAGTTGGTTCTGATTCAGATGGCCTGCCCATTGATCAATTCCCTGGAATCAAACTTCCCTAACAGGACCTCTCCAACTTCTGGACTCAAAATTAGGTCTCTGCTATTCATTGGCTTCTGGCCTATTACTAGGCCCTGCTTCATCATTTGTTTCAGCTAAGAGATGGTTGTCTCTTTCTACACCCCTAATACATGGTCTAACTTGCCCATCCAGTTCCTGTTGGCAGTTATCAGCTTCCCTCTCTATGTGCTCTGTGATGACATTCATGGTAATGTTGAATAAGGCTTTGACTGTTCCTTTCAATTCTCAGACCTGCATTGCCATTTCCTCATTGAACAACCCTTGAGCTCTTTCCCCTTCTTGGAGTTACTCTTGGTCTCATTGGATCCATTCTAACTATTGCTGTTCAGTTTTAGGGTCCAAATTGTTTAAATTGGGCCAAATTTCTGGTGTAACGATATCCAATTTGATCTTTGGCTGTGATTGCATTACATTTTATGTTGGTGGGCCAACAGTGTCTGGATTAGGATTTGCTGGGCCTGGTTGTTGTGGATCTAAGGCAATCACTGGTGGGTACATTATGGGCATACTGGCATCTTGAGGTGTAAAATGCATAGCTTGTTGCTACATTGATTGAACACTCGCAGGAGTCTGATCAAGAATTACTGGGTCAGGAGCAGCTTGACATTACTGATTTTCTTCTCCCAAGTTCACCAAGTTTAAACCACTTGCTGCTCTGAGCAGTAGTCTATTGAAAGTATTACCTCTCATTATTCTTCTATTTGGCATTTAAAACCCTGCTGACTTTCTATAAAAGTCTGGTTTATATTCTTTTCCTCCAGTCTGACTGCAAAGTTCGGTTATGAGAAGTTGAAAGCCACCACTTGTTGTGTGGGGTTTTCCTTAGGGAATAAAAAAAGGTAGATTCAGTTGAAACTAGTTAGAACATCTCCTTGGCTAGGGCTAGGATATAGTGCAACAGTTCGCACCCAGACCTGACAATAACAAATAACACCTACCAGTAATGCCCTCACAATGGCACCTTGTAGACACCCAGATGAAAATGTAAATCCACTGGAAAGAACGACAATGAAGGACCCTTAGGAAGGTCTTTCTTCCAACTGATGTCTGCAATAAACGTATGCCTGGGCCAGAATCCCTTCATAAACTTACTGTATACTGATGCAAATATAAAGTAACTATTCAAATACACAATAAAGTTAAAGAAAGTGAACAAACCAGTAAATATTTATGCAAATGTGAAACTTGTTGCTGAGTTAAAGTTTTAATGATGGAAACTGAAAAAATATACAAAAAACTAGAATGATTTCACAATCATTTTTCTTTCTTTCTGTGGTGCTCCATTGCTATGCAACTTGTCTGCACCACTGGTCACCCATTGTCAATTTGCATGTTGACTTCCTGATCCCGACTTTGACAGCAACAGGGTGCCCAACGCATTTTGCCAAACACTTCCAGCCATACCTCTTCCAACATGAGATCATTGTGCAGACCAACCACATAGCTGTCAAAGGTGTGCTGGAAAAACCCAACCCTTCGACCTGCATAGCTAGATAGAGCTTTGCCCTGGCAGAGTTCAAACTCTCCATCCACTCCCTGAAAGGCCCTGCCGATGATAATGCCGATGCTTTGTCATGCCTGCCAAACCCAGAAGCAACAGCCAATCATGACATTGATAATGTCTCCCTAGGCAGGCCAGAAAGAAATGTCATGATGTTACAGCAGACACCACAGCAAATAAACCTTTTTGCACTTCAAAAATAAGATCCTGACCTCCAGCCCATCCTCAAGAGCCTCAAACCCATCCATTTGCTCCACAAGGTAGCAGGTTACCACATGGGATGGCATCCTTCAGAAATGGGATGGAAGTAACAACCTGATTATGATCCCCTGCTCACTGATTGAGTTCATCATTTGAACACACCATGATGATGAACTGGCTGGTCACTTCAGCTTCAAGCAAACATCCCAGCTCACGAGCCCCAAGTATCATTGGAAAACATTGATTCGAGATGTCAAGCACTTTTGCCAGCAGTGTGACACTTGCCAATGCAACAAACATGTCCAACAAAAAACCACAGACACCCTGAAACCAATTAGCATCACTGGCCTGTTTCATAGAGTCAGAGTTGACTGTATGGGTCCCATGACCTTAACCACAAATAAGAATCAATTTGTGGTGGTCATCATAGTCTACTTCACCAAGTACATCAAGGCTTTTGGCACACTGGACATACCTCACATACTATAGCTAAATTCTTTGTCACAAAGATAGTATGTCGCCATGGTGCCCCTAAAATTCTTCAGTCAGATCGAGGCACTGATTTCACATCAAAACTGGTGTCAGAAATCACCACCCTCTGCTCCACCACACCATCTGCCTCATGCAAGATAGGGGGGATGGTACTGAAGCTCAGTATGCCGGGCAAATAGGGTCTTACCCTGAAACTGCTTCCAGTCTACACTGGACCCTACAAAGTCACCGACATGTCATACCCCAATGTCACCATTGGGCATGATACAGGCAAAGCTGAAGTGGTACATGTAAACAAACTCAAGTGCTACCACTTGTCCACTGACATCCTGGTGACACACCTGGGTCAGCCATCCACCTCAACAGCAACTCCAGAGGTCAACCTTACCCCTTCAAAGCCACTACCTACCTTTCCGATGATGCTGATCATTGAACAATCCACCAACGTCAATCACAATGCAGAAACAGATGACACTGACACTGACGCGCCTGGACAACATTAGGTCAATCAACCAGATATGAATCGCACTGACTCCATGGATGGGATCGCCCTTCTCAAAAAGCCCACCGTGTCACATGCTGCTACCCAAGTGATTCTACAGTATACTCGTTTTTATACAGTATGCTCATTTTTATATACAGTATGCTCATCTTTATCTATACTGGGGCCCACATCATTTTGTATATTTGTGTTTCTTTTCTTGACTCTAGCAAACAAAGCCCATATCCTATTTTCCCTGTCCTCCAACAGGAATGCATGCGCATTGGCCTCGTCTCCACTAGAAAGGCAATCACAATTTATTTGTGGCCTCCAGCTCGACCAGTGTCGTTCCCTGCAAGGACTGTCAGCAATTACTGTAGCTGCGGCCCCTACAATACTCTGGAGCAGCCAACACACCTACTCCCGCTTGTATAAATATCAAATCAACTCTTACGCACTTGTATTTTGATACTTTGGAGTTGGGGAACACACCGTCACCATTTTATTACCTTTTTACTATATTATCTTGGGAACGCACTACGCCATCTTATTACATTTTTATTATATTATCTTCGGATTTCACCGTCACTGTTTTATTACATTTTTGTTATATTAAAAGATTGATTCATGCCCGTTGTCCTATTAAGATAACCATCTTATACTCTGGCTGGCAGAGCAGGTATACAGGTCTTCCCCTCCTGTGATACTGTACCCCTCTTGTGTTGCATTGGGTCTCTCCCTCTTGTTATTCCCAAGCAGAACTAAAATTCCAGGACTTCCACTCCAGAAGCAGAAATACTGACGTCTCTTCTTGGACTTCCAGCATCCACAGGCAATCACACCACGTGATAGGCTTGTCCAAAGTGCGGGGGACAAATAGTAGCATCTCTCCACCTACAGTACCTCTTTGAATACGACTCTGGTAGCTCCTTTAGAGCCCTCATCACCTCTTCATCTCAAATGGTCGCTCAAAGTAGCATCCTTCACCCCCTCCCTAAACGTAATACATTCGTAATTATGTAAGTATCGGCACAACCGAATTACGTACATAATTAGTTCTCCGTATGTCTTTCATATTTTCTTTCTCGCCAGGTACAGTAGCTAAATAAGGCCAAAAAAACAAAGAAACCACCAATCCCCATTCGTTTTCCATTTTACGATATCCAACCCCCAGTGTAAACAACTACAAGGAACCTGCCATAAGCAAGTAAAACCAATCAGTTTCCTCCAATTTTCCTCCACCCAATATACAATTCTACCTAATCAAATTCATGTTTCTTAACCCCACCCCCTTTCGATGACCCTCACGAAAGAGGAGAGGACTGAGAGGGCAGAACTCCAGTTTTTCGAAAGTTTTGGAGTCCATGGTTTTCAGTCAATCCTCTGCCTAGTGCATTTGAGCAGATCTCGTTTTCCTATTTGTTTACTCGAGGACGAAGTCTTCCGTCCAGTGTCTTTGCTTTTGGATGACGTTTTTCATCCAGACTTTTGTGGACAACGTTTTCCGACCAGAGTTTTGTTTTGTGCATTCGTGGACGACGTTTTCCGTCCAAGCTGGTTGGGTTAGGCGACGTTTTCCATCTGTGTTCGAGTTTCTTTGGACGACGCTTATCCGTCCATTACATCTCACATCCCACCTTCCTGATTAGTGGTTTAATTACTTTTTCCTAAGAAATCGCCTTATCCATCTTACTGTGTACCCCGGCCATCTGCCCGTTCGTGTAAATTTGAATATACTGTTACGTTTCAGACTCATTTTAGATAAAATATTATCATTCGCATTACAACCTAACATGTCTTTCAGGTTTGAAGAAACGGGTTTGTTCGAGACTGGCGCTTAACTGTGGGTTCATGAGTTCTCTGGAAACCATTATTTCAATGAAATATAATTAAATAGCAAAAAGCCAACTGTTTTATGATTTTCTACGTTTTGTAAATTTTTCCGTAAAATAAGACTCAAAAATACCCGACGAACAAGTAGATCAAGGAAGTTGATATTCTATACTGTAATCATTTTTCGACAGATTTTAGAAAAATCGGTATTTTTAACAAAAACAGTAAGGAGCTCGATAATACTGAACACTGGATAAAATCTTCATCTTTATTTAACGATCTTGTTTTTTGAAAATGAAATGAATGACCGGTTACACTGAAAACTGCCTTTCCATGGGGTATATGACTTCTTCTCTGCTGCTATGAAATAGGTAGTTACAACGGAATGCGTTTGTATAATATTCGTCTAATCTCAACTTACTAACAATAAGCGAAAATTGGCACCAAAACACAAACGATTCACTGCTAATGAACGTATAGCATGTTTTTTATAAAACGATTCTGAGTTGAAAAATGATCAAAATCAATGCTTTAAACAGAAAATCAAAAAAATATGAAATACTACTTGCTTTCCGCTTTCAATATCTAGACGTATTTCAAGAAAACCAGACTATAGTAATCTCCGCTTGTGTATCAAACTTCGCCCAAGACTACATTCGTGATTTTTAGACTACACTGAATTGTTGCCACGTATTTCATTG
This sequence comes from Romanomermis culicivorax, assembly GCA_963922205.1. Lineage (NCBI taxonomy): Eukaryota > Metazoa > Nematoda > Enoplea > Mermithida > Mermithidae > Romanomermis > Romanomermis culicivorax. The sequence goes on from CAWUHX010000476.1 coordinate 95,943, forward strand.
GGTTGGGACAATAAATAGATGCCATTCTTTGACGACCAAATTGTTGATTTTGACGCCCTTAGGCTATGTACATTTACGGCCGTTACTATTCTATTCTGCAAGTCAATAATGTGCGTCTCCGAACATGTCCAGTGTGACCAGAGTGTTTCTGTTCATGCATAAAAACTGAAAATTGTTTACATGCCAAAAAATCCACAATAAGAATAACTGAAGATGGATCATCACACTTGGACGTGCAGGTTTACCAAGACTCTTCCGATTATTGTAAGACGCAACTTTTTATTTTAAAATGATGCCAGAAGGAACGTAGAAAAATGCTAGATGAAAAACCTTCAATGCACCTTAACATTCTTTCTTAAGCTTCGCGGACACCTTTTTCGCGGAATAAGGTGTTTGTGGACGTAGGTTGTTTGTTGTCTACTTGAGCATCTTTTGCGTTCCAATTTTCATTTTGAAAACATGTTTTCTAATTACGAACGCAATTCACGTGATTGTTCATCATTTTTTCATTAAAATCAGAAAGTGCTCACACTGCCGATAATAATTGCTCCGTTAATTGACTTTCTATAACTAGAAGATAATTAAAATGTAGAATATATAGTTACTGCTAACAATATTTTAAATTCTATTTGCAGTTTTCTCATGTTTGATCATCCACAATTATCACAGTCAAATCCCTCGCAGGTGAACGTCATAGATTTTTACAATAATTCCATTTGGATTCAAAGTCGCTGCAGCCAACATCATCAGCGAAAATTTGTTGTCCCGTCAGTAATTCATTTTCAAACTTTAGATCCCCTGAACCTGCAGGTTTCATCTTGCCGAAGAATCGGGTTTTGTTTAATACCGTAAAATACGGCGGTATTCTTTCACATCGCATGAGTATTGTTTAACACAGGAAACTTTTTCATTTCATCTTATTCAATATTCAAAAGTTTGATAATCATAAGACATTTTTTCGTCAATTACGACCAGGCAAGTGTCTGAAGCATACGTGTGCCTGCAGCGTGCTTGTTAAGGGTCCTCATCGTTCTAGATTACAAGCATCTTTGGTTGACCCTCACCAGAATTTAGATCAATGAGACTAAATTGGAAACTTTACAAATTTTTTGAGCAAATTTTGACCCTGACCCTTTTCAGTTCGTTCGTGTACAATCTGGTAGGTCAAAGATTTTATTTTACTTGATTGATTGATGTGAAGGCAAGGCTTTTCTCACTTAGTTGATCACCATTGGGAACTGAAAATAGCGACATTATAAGTCAAAAAGCACGAAATCGAATGGTGATACTTACTCTAACTTTTACACTGCCTGGTCAGCTAGGATTTAGTAACTACCTTGTATAAAACTGTTGTATAGAACGTATCATGAGCAAGAGCGTTTTCCAATGTTTTTACATTGGTTTTAATTCTCATTTGTAAAATTTTTCCCAAAATAGTTGTAGATGCTGCTAGGCTATGCCCAGAAAAGAAAAATTGCTCCTCGATGTATCTCAGAATTCCAGGTAACCAGTCAGGTGTACAGCAAAACTAAGAATTATCATGGTGTGCACTTTGGTTTATGTCAAATTTAATTTGCCCAGAAAACTGAGTATACTCGTTGTTAATTCTTCATCTTTGAAAATTTGGCAAGTGCACTTTTTGAATTTTTTTCGACACGCACGTTTATAAACGTAATCAGCTTACAACGTTCATGAAATTCTTACAGCGAAATCGATTGCAATAGGTTTTCCTCTTCCGGAATACGGGTGTCTAATGGAGTTTGGCCACACTACTATTAGGATGCATTGTATTTTTCTCTTTAAAGAAACTGTGATATGTTACCAGTTTCGAACAACATTAACATAGGTTATGAAAATATTCCGGACACTTTTCTGATAAAAATGCCCGCAGTCTGACAAGTTCAAGAATTTCCGCGTAACGAGGAAACTTTCGACTGCTCTAACGAAGCCACAGTCCGTTCTTTATAGAAATACTTTCAAATTAATAAATGATTAAAATGAGTCGAAATTGAAATTTTTTTTCGAAATCGTTTGCATGAAGTCTACTGTATAATTAATTTTCTTACACAAAAGCTGTCAACAGCAGTTAAGTCATTTTTTAATTATTTCAGGAAAAAAGATTACGTTGATTCTTCCTGACGTTACTATCCAGAAACACCGGTGTCTTAGTTTTTTAGACTGGCTTTGCCGCAGAAAACTCCCAGTTTGAACTCAAAAAGTTCTTGCTGAAAATCGAAGAAAGTCAAGTTTGTCTCAAAATTTATCCATTGTTATCATTTCATTTTTATCCTTTCTCAGTTTTTCCAATGGAATGCAGCATGTCAGGGATAAATTCCGTCTTCCTTATTTTTTCAATGCTATATTCGCGAATATTTGGTAGGAATAAAGTTGTGTCTTTTATAGTACGTTTGTCATAAAATGCTTCCAAATAATGAATCTGAAAAGCAAGTACTGTTTTGTATTTTCAGCATTTTCTCCCAAGCCGTATGTCGTATGGAACTGAAAATTTGTGACAATGCTCAGCTAAAACTCAGAAATTTTTGAGTAGAAAATTCTACAGTAAAAGCTTCATGCACAGGATTTTCAAATCAACTCATATTCGTGTCATTTTTCATTTTAGAAGCGTTCTATAAAAAACAGACTATAATTATTAAAGCCGTCGAATTTTACTTACTTCAATTTGAAATTTACACGTACTTCAATTTCAAGTGGAATTTTAATTTTTTACGCTTAAATTGCATGACGAAGTAATTGAATCTGTTTTACGAACTGCACTGTGCTTTCTCTCTCCCTCTTTGCCTAGTGTTTCTCAAACCTTTTTCAACAAATTATCCGATTATGTTTCAGTATTGAATTAAAAACCTCGGAAATTTCATTATTTCTGCAGATGTTGTCAGTTTCTTGGAAGGTATTCTCATTTCTATTTTAGTGTATTGGCGACGCTTCTGAGTAAAATATATCCGTTTGGGCTCTAGGACGTTTATTTCATTAATGAGGGTGGAACGAAATTTCCTTTGAAAGATTGGCGGAGAACGTTCCTCGGCGTACAGGGTGTCCTGTAGAAAGTGTGTGTTCGTAACGTAGTTACAGGGAGATGAACTACGCAAAAAGTCATGTCTGTTGGTAGCATTGAAAAATTTTTGTCTGTTGTACCATAAAACAATTTCCGCTCATTCTCTTATATTATGAATTTGTCAAAAATCAACATCTGCAGCAATAATGGGCTGGTAATGAACCACCTACTGACTATATGATGAAATACTAAAAGTCTCCATTTTGCACCATGTAGAGATTACGGACCTTTATCGGTAACGATCCCTACTCTGTTTTGATCAACGGCACCCGTAGTTGACCTAATTTTTATCCAAGCGTAGTTCATCTAACGGAGGAAACTGGCCTCATTAAATGTACAGTTCGAAAAGTTTGATGTTATATAAACGAATTTACTTCGCACTTGTGCACGTTAGAAAGAAATAACGAGAAAAGAACGAAATGTTCAGTAAATGAAATTGCCAATTGTGCTAGAATACAGTGTGTAACACACGCAGTCAATTTCTCAAGTGTCAGTAACAAATTTTATGAGCTTAGTTCTATTTTCATAAACTTGTTCCATTGACGTGTGTTTTCGTTCGAAATCAACCGACATTCATCATTGTAGTGTAGTTCTCACACGAATTTCGAATTAATTTTCAAGGAAGTATTGTACTCACTTCTCAACGATATTGCTGAGGTATTAAAAATTTCGAATCAATTATTTTTCTCGGATATATCAAAAGTGACAATTGAACCTCATCAAACTGTCATACCTAGTGAACATTGTTCCAGCTTTTAATACCTCAAAGTTGAACAGAATTAGTGATGCTACTCTTTTCTGGCAGGAAATTGTCAGACTTATATGAGTTTGGTACCCTATCAGGTGAAATCGTCTTTTTTGACAAGCATAGAAAACATTGATCATTCTTAATAATTGACATCCATGCAATAACTGTCAATCATGGATTTTTTAGAATGTGTAGTGGAGATGCATATTGTTTTGACCAACAGTAGGACAACAGTTGCCCTTCTATTATATCTGACAGGTAACGTGTGCTTTCTATAGGAAGGTAAGAAGGGAGCATCGCAGTCAATTTTTCGGTCGGCAAAGTGTGGACGCGTTCGGCGTAGGCGGTTAATCTGGTCTGATAGTGTAGTCGCATACCTATCAGAAAAGTTTCATCCATCTGGACCCGTAGGTTTTCTTAGTATTTCATTAATTAATCTTGTGATGCAGGAAGAAAAACTTGTCACTCGTCTTGCAGAGAAAGAACTAATGCAAACCTCGTGGTTTCATACACTATTCAGTTTCCATAGGACTTATATGAAAGCTCACTAAAACTCAGTGAACTCCCTTAATCCGTTCTATAGTGCTTTGTTTCGTTTTTCGTTTCGAGCCGACTTTGGACTTTCGGAAACTTCTATGAAATGATCTTATAAAAACAATATTTTCTTATGTGGAATTTATTCGACTCGTCAAGCGTTTCAGGAATCATATTTTTAGTCATAGGTCTCGAACTTGGCATCCAGAGGAACTTAACGATGGATTAAAAGGATCATAAATTAGGGTCATACGACGCGGACAGGTATAAGTAAGGGGTTCACTGAATGCTGAAACATGTTTGTAACACTTTCAAGTGCATAATCTACCATACACCATTTATTTTGAAGTAGCGGATGCGGCGATCGATGTTTCAGCAAATGAAGCCTTACTGGGTACTAGGAAAACAATTGCGGCCTTAGAATCGTTGAAACAGATGTTCATCGAGGAATCTGCATCATGAAAAAAAAAGTTTTTGAATAGGATCTCACTTTCCTTCTGCCGATTTTTCTATCACATAGTACAGACCAAGAGATTTTTGAATGTGATAAGACTCATTTATACTTGCCTTTTCCGATGAAACGGAACGGATCGTCAACAGCTTGAAACGTTCAGCCTGAAAACCCACTTTCCGGAAAGCTTAACTGCAATTTTGCGGAAAACGAGCGACGGTAACCTCGAACCGAACGGAACGAAAACTTCCTTTTCGTTTGTTTTACGTTCCATCAATTGTATTCCATTCCGTTCCGACAGAAAAGGCAAGTATATATGAGCCTATAGCCTTATTTCAAGATGCATGGCAAAAACATGAATATGTAGGAATTTTTCGATGTTGAACCTTGTTTCAAAGGCATCGCAATTTGTTCAAGATAATCTTGAGAAAAATCAAGATTTCGATTTACTGACTTCGCTACGAATTTTCGGAACAAAACTATCAGAAACTTTTCTCCGCCATCTATGTTTGTACATATGGAGACGATTTGAAGTCGATTTCTAAATTCGGGACTTACTGGAGGGGGTGCCATTGGTTTTTACGTGCGTGTAAGTATGGGAAATTCGCTTTAGTCTTAAATACCTCGACTTTTCGCTATTTATTTGCACGATTCCTGCTAACTGTTGCTGTACTTCAGACTTTTATATCCTCTGAAACAATATAAAAAGTATGCACCTTTGTAGCAGTAGTTGTAGGCCGCTAGAGATTGTGACATAGAGTCTTGTTTCCAAAAGTGCTTGTGAATTGAAAATGACAAAAATTAGTACTGTTCTCAAAATCGTTTAAAAGCGGGGGCCGGTTTTATCAAACAGACTACAGCTACAGCTGAGCTGCAGCTTAACGGCAATGGTATAACATATAGAGTTAAGCTACATCTTAAGCTGCAGCTCAGCTGGAGCTCAAGTCTCTTTGATGAAAACCGGGTCCTGGGCTTTTACTGTAGAATTTTTCATTCAAAAAATCGTTGAAGGTTTCAGTTTTATGTGACATATGGTTTAACAAAAAATTGTTAAAATATGATATAACACTTACTTTCCGATTCTGTTATCTAAAAACATTTCAAGAGAAACAGATTATAGTCACCACAATAAGCATTATTCCGTGTCCGATGCTTATGTTTATAGAAACAAACAGGCTCTTTTTTATCCAACGTATTTGCGATCTGAGCCAGATGGACGTGTCATATGTTTATATAGATCAATTTGATTATTTCAGTTTTTTGATTTTTTTCATCCCACTCAACCGACCTCAGTTTTTTACATTATTGTTTGTTGATCTCATGCTATAACGAAATGCCAAGCAACCCAAGAGATCATCAGTTGATCAGATGAGCCTTTTGTTTCTTTGTTTGTTTTTGTAAGCGTGTTGGATAGCACCACTTCGGAATCTTAGAATCTTCGGAGCTGAAGTAATTCAAACATAGTATGTTTGCTTTGAAATTCGCCAAAACTTTGAAATTTGGAAGTAATAATAATTTTTTGCTTTCTGACAATGCTCCATAATATGTAACTGAAATTTCTTGACTGCATTCAACTAAACCATTAATCTTTTACAGAAAAAAATCTATAAAACAATGTGTGTCTTTATCTTTTGGTTTTTTATTTATAGCAAGCACAACTTATAGGTCTTGCAACGACACATTTGATGGTCCAGTCTAACGGAATTGATTTGTTTCTGTTTTCTCAAGTGGACCTCATTTACGTTATATGTTGAACATTCTTTAAGATAAGGTTGTAGATTCACAGTGTCTCAAATATGTATTTCACAGCTGAGCTTGAAGAATTCGTTGAGGCAGGGTTTCCGTAATTTGGTAGTATATTAATATTGTATACCCATAAATGATCAAAAAAAATCGTTAATCTATTCGTTATTGCGTGTGACGGCAGTTGAACTACATTCACGTAAAATCGGAACGTAAGTAATCATTGAGGTTGGGCTATGAAACTGGCGAGAGTCGCAGAAAATTCCATTGAGAAATTCGTATTAGTCGAATGTCAAACTCACAACAAAATCGAAAATTTCGAAGTTTATCCCCAATATCGTCGCGAATTTTTAGTTTTGAACTAAAAAATGACCCACTATACGAATTTTTGAGAGTATTTTGATTTTTGACTAGTGCACTACTTTCTTGAACTAGTCAGACAAGGGGTATTCTCATGTGAGCGATTCTTAAGTGAACAATTCCCAAAGTGAGCGAATTTCCAAATGAGCGAATTCCCAATTGGGCGATTCCAAACAAGCGATCGAGAATGTAATAACACTTTCTTCATATTTTCCTTCTTTACCTTATATTTTTCTTTGTATGTATTTCTTTTTTTCTTCCGTTTTCTGTGTGTATTGCTTATGTTTTCGGTTATGTACGTTTTTACGTTTTCATCTTTTGTCTGTGCTTCCTTTTATTTTCTTCCTTCTTGTCATCCAATTTTTTCTTTTTTTGATGATACAATACACTAGAAGTTGTCATTTTAAATAACCGTAGTCTTCCGTATAATTCTGGTACAGCTCAGCATGCTTGAGTCTTTCATCGTTGTGAGTTTAAAAATCGTCATAAAAATATAAACAAAAGAATGCTGGAAGAAACAAAACATCACGACAAGGGAAACGTAAAAAATTAAGAAATTAAGAATAAGTGAAAATAAGTAGAAAAGCAATAGAAAAAGAAAGAACTTGCAAAAACTGACAAAAAAGGAGCAGGATAGAGAAAACAGCAAGTAAGAAAGAAAAAATAAAAGCAAGAATCAGGTGAATAGAAAGAGAAAGATGAAGAAGTAAAAGCAGAGGACTAAGATGAAAAGCAGAAAAGTATTAGGCAACAACGAAGAAAAGATAGCAAAGGATAAAATTAAGTAGGAAATAGAGCGTCCCGAATTGTATAAGAATTACACGGGAGACGATGCTTATTAAAAATCACAACTTGTAATGTATTGTTTCATGAGTAAATGAGAAAAGAGTAGATGACAAGAAAATAGAAAATGAAAGAAAGCAGAGCCAAAAGATAAAGATACAAAAACACGCATACACGAAAACATAAGCAACACACAGAACGGAAGAAAAAATAAATATATACAAAGAAAAATAAAAGAAGAAAAATGTGGAGAAAGTGTTGTTACATTCTCTATCGGTCGTTTGGAATCGCCCAATTTGGAATTCGCTCATTTGGGAGTCGGGAATAGGCCATCAGAAAGTATTTACAATTTCAAATGAGTGGACCATAATGCTAAATGGTATTTCGTTTGATGACCTTGGTGGGTTTTTTCATTTTTTACAGTATGGACAACGGCGAAGTTACACATAGCCATTTGATCATCGGTATAATTTACATATTGATATCTTTGTTCGGGATTTTGGGCAATTTGGTCTGTTTCGTTACCATTTATACACAGCGCAATATCCGAGACAATCCCACATATTTTTTCATAGCCAATCAATGCTTATCGGACGTGCTATGCTTATTGGCTATAGGTATATACGTGGGAGTCGTGGAATTTTGGCCCCGATTGTCCGACTACAGTAATCTCCACAGATTAATGTCCTGTTGCTTGATTACAGGGTGGTACTCCAGCGGCTATTTTTCCCTTATATTAGCAGTCACTAGGCTCTACGCTTTGAAATATCGTCATTTGTATTTGGAAGTTTTTAGTCAAAATCGCCAACTTTGGTTGGCTTCGTTTGTTTGGCTTTTCATGATTTTATTGATGCTAATTTTTGAAACTGGCGATCAAGTGGACGATGTTTTTCGTGATTTATACACGTTGGGGATTTTGAAATCCACTTTCAGGGGATTGGTAGTATTTTGTTTCAACTTTTTGCACGATTTGGTAGTATCGAATTCAGTTTTGATTATCAATTTGGTAACAGGAATTTTCGTCCGTTCGTCGTTGAAAAAAACTCCAACGACCGTTTTAAGGCGGCGAACGAGGACTAATCAACTGGAATTAAAGTTATACTTTCAATGTACGATAACTACTTCGTTTTTGATCATAATTTGTTACGTTTATTTGTCGGTATTTTTCGTAGATTACGAAAATTTGTCCAATATTTTATTTTTGATTTTTCACATATGTTGGTTGTTGTATCATGCCGTATGTCCGTACGTTTACTTGTTTACGAACGGAGATTTAAAAAATATGATGGTCAAGGTTCTATGCCACCAAAATGATCCACAAAATGTGTAATATTTGTCTAAACGTCGAATAAATCAGTACAAAACTGTTATTATCACCTCCAGAATATTTATATGCTTTAACAAGAAAATTATTTTTCTCTGATTTCAAATCACTCAAGTTTTTTTGGCATTCTGCGTCAAGTCAAAAATTGCACTTTAGAGTACAATTTGCGGTATTCAGAAAGTCAGATGTAGAGTCTTACATTGATCCTTGTAAAATGATAAGCCATAGGTCATTTTATGGCAAGCCTCATCCATCCCTAAGTGGAAAGCAAGTAGTATTTCAGATTTTCACGATTGTATGATAAACAGTATATCATACAGGATAGCAAATTTGTAAACATACTGACCTCACCTTTAGCAATTATTCGAGTGAAAAATTTCAGGATAAGAGCTTTATGTAAACGATTCTGGCGACAGTCCTGATTTGTGTCACTTTTTTATTTGGAAGCATTTCGTAAAACACAAACTAGTAAAGACGAATCCAAGAACATGATCATTGATATCATGATCAAATGGTCAAAAATCTGTGCTTCCTTACTCACATGATCTCAAAGATTAAACCAGCGTTCAAAATTGAAACGTAATTTCAATGGGTTCAATGAAAATGTGTTTCAATCAAGATCCAACCTGGTACGTTGCGTCATACGTGGTACAGTATTCCATACTATGTTGCTTGTTTATCCTGCCATATAGGTGATTCAAGCTTATTTTTCAGCACGATGGTATAAGTATTTTCTTCTGTAAAGTTAAGATAATGTCTGCCACAAGACTCTCGAAAGATCTTGATAATGCATTTTATCTGGATCCAGCCTACCATCCATTGACACCAAGATCTTACCAGGATTCTATACAACTCAGTTCTCAAGAAACCTGGACATTGCATTGCACTTGTTTCAGTTGTAACGACCTTATCCCGTCATACACGGATCGGACGAACATGAAGATCACTTAACAGAAATTCAGTGATCAGGATGCTTGATTCTCGTTGATAAATTAAAATTCTGTAGCATGATTAAAAAAGGCAGATTGTAAAGATTTGTGTTCATTTCAAATTTTAAATGCATTCCTGCTCTGCTGATTCAAAATATCACCGGAGTGTACTTTCTGAACACCACTTACTGATGAATAACATTAAAATATGATTCTGCTAAAAGATTTCTCCAGAAAGCTATAATGGACGATGAATTGTTTTTAATACAGTCTTTTATACACTTGTCATGTTCTTCATATTCCTGTTTGATCAAACTTTTCAACTTCCCACGGCTCAACAGTTTGATCTTTCCAAAATGGAAAATTTGATCAAAGTTAGCCAAATTTCTGCTAATGGTGTTGACTGACTTTTTTCGTGTTTCAACATCAAACCATTGTCCATTTTTTCAAGCAATCTCGGCGACGCAAAAAATGGTTATTGCAAATAAAAACCTACAGTATATTTTTTCACAAGTCGACTGTAACGACATGCGAAGAATTCCGATTATTGTTACACGATGAAATCATCGTTTTTTACCGAAAGGGAATGCATTTTGGTTACCGTAATCAGACAGTCTAGCAAACGTTTTTGTAGCACCCTAAGATAGATAAGTAAAATTGCAGTCTTTTTTAATTGCATTTGCCGTTTTCGCTTCTTGCTGATGTCAACACTGCTTTTTGGCCGTATGCTGCAGTACTCCATCTTCATATGAAACTCCAGTCCGATAAACAAAATTCTAACGTCGAAATGCTGGCCAAGCGTAAGCACAAGTTTAAAAAATGTGATTGATGAAGCGCAAAGGCCGAATATCATACCGTCGACGTACGAAACAATTTTTTCTTGTCAAATTTAGGCTTGAAAAAAACACCAATAATTTATGGATTCGAAAGCAAATTCGTTTAATTCTTAGCTGTCCATTTTTTGTTTTTACGTGGAAAAAATATTGAGCCCGAGGAAAGTGAATGGGGTCAGTCTGGTCCATGTGTGCAAGGAATGATGCGCCATTAGGTGCTAAATTATAGGCAGCCAGGAAAAAGCCATATTTCTCGGCTTTCCATTTATTCCGAAGCTGGTAATTTACATAAATTCAAGTATTTTTTCCTCTGAAACGTGGAAAATATGGTAAAAAATGTTTCGCGAATAGACATGTTGTTGCACTAGTGAATAAATCCTCGAAATTTAAAGACGCAACCAAAAAAGGTTTTATGAAAAGCATAATGATCGAGATTTCTGTGAAACTGTGTTGTTGGTCTATAGGATAATATTCTAATTGTGAAAGTTGATTTTCTTCGAAACAACATCCAAATCAAAATGCCGAAACCCGTGGTATAAAGTTCAAGTTTCCAATGTGATCTGTAGTAATTGGTGCAACTCAGATTTAACTGATAAGTACAGTACTAATGTTGATGAATTAGTAGAAACACATTGCTTTTTTACAAAATGGTAAATAGAAAAATGACAAAAATGAAGACTGCTTTAAAAATCGTTTACTGTAAGACTTTTTCAGACAAAAATTTTAGTGATGTGGTTAATTCGCAAAACTGAGGCCTCAGAACGCGCGGCTTGGAAAAAAATTTCAAAAATATGTTATAATTCTGGAATATAGTTCCGGTTTTATTTTTGAGAACGTTTTAAATAAAACAGACAGGCCAAGGTTAAAAAACTTAATTAACGTATAATTAAGAAAAAGATGAAGAAAAAGAAAAAGAAAGAGAAAGAGAAAGAGAAAAAGAAAAAGAAAAAGAAAAAGAAAAAGAAAAAGAAAAAGAAAAAGAAAAAGAAAAAGAAAAAGAAAAAGAAAAAGAAAAAGAAAAAGAAAAAAAAAGAAAAAGAAAAAGAAAAAGAAAAAGAAAAAGAAAAAGAAAAAGAAAAAGAAAAAGAAAAAGAAAAAGAAAAAGAAAAAGAAAAAGAAAAAGAAAAAGAAAAAGAAAAAGAAAAAGAAAAAGAAAAAGAAAAAGAAAAAGAAAAAGAAAAAGAAAAAGAAAAAGAAAAAGAAAAGGAAAAATGGAGAAGGGAAAAGGGAAAAAGGAAAATGAAAAACAAAAACAAGAAAAGAAACAAAAACAACCGTGTGATCTCAGTTAGACATGCGTAAGATCAACGGATTCGACTTGGATAACAGGAAGACGAATTGGGAGCCAAGTTGTCGAAAAGATCAACCTCAACAGTATTGAAAAAATCTAAAAGAATCGATGAATTCTATGACAAATTCCAAAATTTTTCTTTTTCAATGAATGATTCCAGAGATAAATCGGAATTCTTTAGTCGTCCCCTCAATGCTCTATATTCTCACGTTAAAACGTGTGATGAATTGCGCACCTTTTATACACGAAGAAATTCTCACATGTGATGAACCAATTTTCGAGATTTTTGGCACACAAGAGCCATGGACGGATGGCAGTTCTTTTGGGGGGTAAGTAGCTGGAAAAGATTAATGATATTCAAAGAAAGTTTTTTTCGTGATATAGAAGGCATTGGATCCGGACCGGAAGCTTCTAATTATTTTCAGAGAAACAAATGTGCTATATAAGATATTGGCGAAAATGTTGGCACGCAATAAAACGAAGAGTAAATGGAAAAGTTCGAGTAATAAACAAAGGTCAAACATCAAAGGTGGTCAGTATTTCTTTCAAATTTCATCTTCCATTTTAGAACAAGAACAGTTTTCGGTGCTGGAGTACCTGACATCGGTAAATTTTGGAGTCGCTTCCAGCTTGATTATCATTAAAAATTCAAAAGCACAATAACCATAGATTTTTTCGGAAAAATTGAAATAATTTTTTAGATGTTAGCCCAAACACCAGAAAAACAATGGTACTGTATGTAAAACTTGTCATTGTCAGCCATTGAACATATTCAAGGTGAGAAAAATAGTGCTGTCCTATCAGTCTGAAAAAATTAGAGTATCACCAAACAATAATAATGCACGGTAACTTCGATGTTATTGCGAGATATTGAGCCATGAATAAGTACAGTTTATATATACATACATAAAATAGTTATATGCTTGATCACCGTTACATAGATCACACGAAAGTGGATTGCATATCAAACTAGAATTTTCTAAAAATGGCCAGCTTTTTCGCACTATTTTTCAAAATTTGTTGATCGAGTTTTCAACGGAAAAAAAGTTAGCCTTTTATAGAAATATTATTCTACACAAAAACGTAGTTTGTCAGGTCTCTTCAGTGGATTTTTTTCTTTTCTTACTAACGTTACTGGGTTGGTCGGCCGACGCGCCTATCGACTGACCGTCGTCGCTATTATTTTGGCTCATTTCGAGAATATTGTTGACCAGCGGGCCGAATGGCCACCAAATGACCGTCGATTGTTGACCGCTGGCCACAAGACTCCTCAACGAATTGTACAACCTGAAATTTGTGGGGAATGAAGTGCGCATATAATGCAAAAAATGGACTATTCCATTTTACCAGTCTTCTGCTTCCGTATCCCGGAAACCTTTGGCGAAGGGATTGCTCGCAATTTTGAGTTGGGTGATCTGTGAAAGACAACGTCAGTAATTAAAAATTCATTCTGCGCAGGGCCAACCCAAAAAAGACCACCCCGATTGTCATTTAGACCATCACCAAACCAGCTGTTCTTTTGGTCACAGTATAATTTATTTACAGTTTCCTTTTGATTTTCCGTTGCGGAAACTAACTGCACAATCGATAGTAACGTTTTCCCCTGAAAATCGAATGGTCAACAAATTTTGACCAATTTTTACTAATCCTTTTGGTTTTATCAACGATATCGAGATTTCAACTTGATATTATGTAATTTTTTGAACTGATGCGTTTATGTGCATAACAAACCTACTCTGTCACACGAAACACTGAAAATTGACTGTATTATGGCACTTTAGAGCTTGTGATTTTTCAACACTGCTTTTCTGCTGTCATTAAGTGCTATTATACAATTTTCAAGAGCCTGGAACTGTGCTAAAATGGTTAAGCAATTCCAAAACAGAAATCATTTTTCTCATTTTGAGTAGGATTGGATTAAAATGGTACAAAAGTTTTATCATTCTGTCCAAATAGCTTTTTTCGACCATTTACTCAAGGTACTTGATAGAACCTTCCATGGTCATGGTCTTATGGTACGACTGATGACCATACATGCACAGCATAGAAATTCTGCTGGGGGGGGCAGCCAGTACAGGGAGTGGCATAGAAATTCTTTTATCGTTCGTGATAAGGAAAAAAGGCCTTCTAACATCCAGTCAGCATACTCTTCAACCTAGTATGTTTTTCTTGAAATGCTTCTATAGTCTGTTTTTTATAAAATGCTTCCAAATAGAAAAGTGACACAAATCAGTAGTGTCGTCAAAATCGTTTACATAAAATTCTTTTTGTAAAATTTTTCACTCGAAAAATTGCTAAAGGTTAGGTCAGTATGCTCACAAATTTCCAGTCCTACATGGTATTTTGTTTGTCAGAAAACCGCAAAAATCTGAAATACTACTTGCTTTCCACTTCCATTATTTGGAAGCATTTTAAGAAAAACAGACCATAGATAATGAAAGTGGAGAGCAAGTAGTATTTCAGATTTTCACGATTTTCTGATAAGCCGCATGCCATATAGGACTAAAAATTTGTGAACATACTGACCTCACCTTTTATAATTTTTCGAGTGAAAAATTTTGCGGTAAGACCTCTATGCAAACAATTTTGACGACAGTACTGATCTGTGTCAGTTTTTTATTTGGAAGCATCTTATAAAAAACAGACTATATATTAGTGAAATTATTTGCTTGGATAGCATGCCTTGTTTAGAAAGGTCATTTAACTACAGTATCATTTTCATTCTTATGACTACTTTCTCTTCTCTTTTGCTCATTTTCCTTTGTCATCTTGTAAATCATTCTTGGGGGGAGGGGTCAAAACTGCTGGGATCAGCAAGAATTTGCTAGAGGTCAATACCCCCCAAACCCCCCACCCTTACGTGCATGTATGCTGATGACTTTCCTGATCATATGAGAAAAAGAGCAATCAGTAGGCTTGACATCAGCAACCTATCATAGATATCTTCCTGTAGCTAAGACGGAGAGATTCGTTATCAAATTTGTACATCATGCCGTTTTCCCGACACAAAATTTCCTTGTCTCATTTTCGAACTAGAAATTTTGCTTCCGTGCTAAATCTGGTTTATTGTACTTACTCTGTGATTTTGGTAAGCCGTAACAGCCATGAAAGAAGTTTCAGGAAAGACGAACGTTTTCGTTGTCATATAATCTTTCGATTCGTTGAACTGCGAGACTCTTTCCGGTGGTAAATTGACGTGAATTCGCGGCTGATATCGATGCATAGAATTCAGTATGATCTGCAAAATTTCGGTTTTACTGTAAGGCCGACCATCCTTTGCCCCGCGAAACTTACGTATCCATTGTTGTCCAATTGGTTATTGGTCAATTTTAGCTTGTCGAAATTGACGCTCTGCCTCATCCAATGAAGACCACAAGCCGGGCTATCGTTGTGGACGTGAAGTCTGGGGAATAGTTCCAAGTCGCCTTTGCCCGATTCGACCCAACAGGACTGGTGAAAAGAATATCGATATCTTTTACCGTCAACGGGCGCAAAATCGACCGTCATGGTGTAAAAAGCTTTAGGATCCATGCCCCGAGGAGTGACTTGCAATGTAGGAAACATGCGCCTTAAATTATTGTCTAATTTTAGTGATGAGCAAGTACAGTCTCATGAAAAAGAAGCACTTTGAATGGGTTTTCATTAAAGTATGACATCAGAAAGTAGCGTCACAGTACTTATTATGGGCTAGTGCTGATGCAGGAAATTTGCAACTTTTCGTAGTTCGACGGAACTATCAATGATCATGAAATGGTCTTTTTCGTGGAGTATGTCGTTCAACACCGAGGCTCAACAAAAATTTTAGACAGAGTACACAAGATTCACTGAGGAGCAAGGGCTGAAGAAGCTTCGATACTAATGCATTTGAAATATCTTGACACCCATTTTCAACAGTGGAAGGCTCAATGAAATATTTTCATGAAATTGAGATAGTAAGCAATGGATTTTCCCTCCATTCCGACTCATTACTGTAGCTATTTTTTGCATGTATAAAAGTTTGCTGTGCATAATATATGTAAAACGAGAGCTATTAGAGCACACGCAAAAAAGGCGCACCCCAGGGATAGCATGTCAATTTTGAGTGAACCTGCTAAAAACTTAGTCGAAGTATCCGACAACAAGCATATCTTTTCATGAGTTTCCAGACCTTCCACTTGAAATTAAGCGCAATCTGAAAAGATTCACGACAACATTAATACTAATGAGGGTGGACAGACCAGACGTGAATTTCATTCTGACTTTGTCTACAGTAATGAATATATCAATAAAGCTCATGTTATTTCATGTTGATTTTCTACAGAGGACCAAGACCGTAATGAAACGGCGCTAATAATTTCACAGATTATACGCTCTTCTCGTCAATAGTTCACTGTGAAAGGAAGAGCATGCACATGGTTGGGTCATTCCTGCATACTGATGCGGAATTTCTGGCCTGGTGGGAATCAAAGTCGGAACAGTCCACAATAGTCTATTTTGTTATAAGTATTGACGCACAGAAAGATGTTCATGTAAATAATGATCAATCTGCATATACGAACATCTTTTCTTCTCGAGTTGACTGTAGCAGTTAGGCCAAGAAAGTGGGAAAAAGATTTCAGCCTACGATGCAGATTTCAATGGATTATTTTGCTTTCCGGGGCTCATTTGAAAATGAATAGACAATAGTTCAACATTACGCAGTTGGGGGAAAAAAGAGCACGTTTAGGGGAGTATGATAATGATATGATTACTGTAGAGTATTACAACGTGAAATATGTAGAATATCCAGCTTGTCGGACAATTTGGGAAGAGAAGTCATAGTCACAACTAAACTGAACTATACACTGATAAAAGTCGGTGCCATTTAGACCTTAAAACATTCAAAGTAGTATAAGTGTGGTTGGTCATAACTTCATGACAAGCGACTACATTGCAAAGAGCACAGTAAACAATATATAAGTAAAACACAGGAATTTACAGTTCGGTTATCTTTTCCCTGCTTATAGCGATATCACTAAAATAAAAATCAGAGAAATGAATTAATGTCTAGAATTTTATAGTCGATAAAAATAAATGAAAAAATCATAATACTTGGTTAATGGGAATTTTAGAAATACAATTGCTATTCAGCGTTTTTAGGATACACACCCATATGACAATCCTTTTTTGTAAATCAAAATTTTTGACCTACAATACGATACTGTGATATTGACCTGCCAGATTTCGTGACAATCATTTCGGTTCCAAGTTGGAAAAAATCGAGCCAAAGTTGCCTCATTTCGAGCTTCAAATGGACGTTGGTCAGCAACGGGTGATACGGCTTTTTGCTAGTCGCGTCGGTCGATAATTTCCTTTTGGGAATCGGGTTCGATGATTGATGATTCGGTTCTCCATGAGAGATATGATCCGTTTCTTGGTCATCATCGTCATTTTTGACCAAAGGAGCGGAAGAATCATCGTCGCCGAAATCTCGATGATTGTCCTTCTTCTTTTGATCCGGTTCAATTAAAGCTTCAATTGTGAATAATCGGCCCATGGCGATCAAAAAATTTATTTATACGCGAAGAAGCTATTCGAAGAGGTTAGCTTTGTCCCCTCGTTTATAAGCTAAGGTCGAAAATGAATATCTTTATTATAGCATCCGCGGCAGTTGAAGCGAAAGAGGAGCCAGTAGGAAAATTGTCTTACTGTGTAGCACCAAAGACCAATGATGAAATAACGGAGAGGTTGGGCTTAAAATGCTAGCACAGATTCATCATCTATCAACAAGAATCCGTCCTCTAGAGGATTCTTGACGAACTATTATAATAGGGGATACTGTAGCAAAATGAAGTTAATATAGCAAAAAATACTTTTCTTGCAAAGATGTGCAAACTGGAGGAGTCATTTATTGTTCGTTGTTAGTGAGAGATCATCTGACCAGGTTCCATTCAAAAGTCTCTTCAACGATCGAGACAAACAGATTAGTGAATCTCGAAGCTGGAAGCATAGTTATCAAAACTAGTCACATGAACCCGTGGTAGAACTTCTATCGTCGTGGCACAGTAAGCTCCCGTGGACTAAATCGTGACTGATATTCAGTGTTTAGAAAAATCACCTCTCGAGCCAAGCTACTCCCGATTACCTCTTTTGGTAGAGTGGTCTATAAGGAATGATCCTAAGGATTGGATCACACTCAATCTTAACGTTGCCATCAAAATTGAACTGACGACATCTGTCTTGGAAATTTTTTAATCAGAACGTGATATTGCTGAGAAAGTATGATAGTTTCGAAAATCTAAGCTTCACTTTTAGTCGATTATCCGCCAAATTTTCGCTACTTTCCTCGTCGATATGATTAATGTTTGATGGTCGAATAGTTGAGTGTATGGCGACTTGTAAAAGATTAATATGCGAAGGATCGGACTACAAGGTTCAATGCGAAATTCGACAACGAAATCAAAACAAAAATAATTAATTGCTCTATTAATCTATCCGTGTTTGCTTTCAAAGGCAAAATTTTTGCTCCTATACTTTCATTTTTCGTAATCTTCAATTGCCGTAGTCCCAAGAGATGCACGCCAGAAAGTTTGCGAACAGTAAAATTTTTTGTGTTTCTTACTTTTTGCTTTTGTTTATCTTCATTTTTTAGTTGAATACAAATTGGTAAAATACGTAGCTGCTGATACTGTAAGCCAGCAGTCAAATCAGAAGACATGCTTGATACTCACTCAAGTAAAAGAAAAATCGAATGTCCAGCACTATTCCTTGAAGAACAGTTTGGTCCTTTTACAGATGTATATTTTCAGAAAATTGCTTCCAAGCAATTTTTTAAGGTTCCAAATATATCTCTCAAGTAGAATCTTTGTGCTTCGAATATATTTATTGGCTTACTGTATATATTGTATAGTCAGTACATTAGTTGATCAGATATCACAAGTGAATGGTTTTTTCATCTATTCATAACATTGACGATCGAATTTTTCTTTCTTGACAAATAATTTTCGAACTTGAACATTCACATTTTTTTGCTGCAGTCGTGTAGCATACTAGATTTGTGATTATTTCACGCAAAAATGATCATAGGTTATATGATAATATGTAACCTGTCAAGTAATCTTGGATACCAAACAATGTTGCTCAGAAAGGAAATCGTTTTGCAGGATTTTCACCAGACAATAAACGCCCTTTTGTGGTTTGTGGATTTTGACCCCATGCGCACTAAATATTAACAATTTCAAAACTATGGATGGCTCTTAGTAGATTTTGTAGGTTTCCAGCTTTATCAGCTCAGAAAGCTTTGGTCAATTTTTTAATCTTATTGATTAAAGGTCACATAAGTTATACGTGAAACTATAGTTTGTTTTTCTTGAAATGCTTCTAAATAATGAAAGTGGAAAGCAAGTAGTATTTCAGATTTTTACGATTTTCTGATAAACGATATATCGTATAGGACTGGAAATTTGGGAGCGTATTGACCCAACCTTTAATAATTTTTTGTGTAAAAAATTTTACAGTAACAGCGCTATGTAAATGATTTTGACGACAGTTCCGATTTGTGTCACTTTTCTATTTGGAACCATTTTATAAAAAACAGACTATAGAATTACCTATGCATGCCTTGTGTCCTCTTTCTTGATAGCCAATTTTTTTACCATACTCAGAAAATTTCAATAAAAATATTTTACAAAATGGTATATAGTAGGTAAAGTCTATTCCCAGCATATTTTGGCTTCTATACATATATGCTAACGACTCTATTTTTTTTAATTCGTAGCAAAACGAAAGTTGACTTAGGCTCAGCAGACATCTGGGCGCCGTCGGAGCGTGTAAGCTACAGTAAGACTTAATTTGCATATTTCTCCAACCCGCATTTCTCTCTTCGAAAAAGTATTCGAGCGGTCAATCAAACTTTATTTACCTTCATTTTCGAGTAAAAACATGCAAAAAGCTGAGAGCGAAAGTGGAAAATCGGTGGTTCCTTCCCTCCTCCCCTTTGGAATATACCCTTTCCCGAGTACCGACGATAAATAATATTTATATTTTTCTCACCGATAGCCATACATCTTCATTACTCAAATGACTTTTTACTGCCCTTTGTGCATTTTTATAGCTTTTTATTGAGAAAAAGTAGAGAAAAGATTTTCGTGTGGAATAAACATTACGGCTTTCAAAGCCGGCGAAATGGTGTCTAACCCGGCGGGAAAATTTCTCCGAAATTTTTTTCCACTTTCAACAAAAATATAGCCCGATATTATTATCTGGAAGGCGTGATTTTTCTATGAAGAATGAAACTTTTTTCTTCAGTAGAGAGAAATAGCGACAAAAATTCGTTCATTTTTGATCTCGCCAGGGACAATTTTTCCAATTTACTTTTTTAATATAGTTCATATATTTGGGCTGTGATGAGCTCGTTGAATGGTTCCCTTTATTTTCTATAAGGAGGACGAAATCAACAATACGATTTTTAGTGTTTATGGTAGCTTGATGAAAATAAATTGATTGAATATTTGATACATATCTCGAAAACGGAAAAAGTTTAAAAGCGAAATATTGGAGAAGAAAGCGACAAAAAAAACAATAACTTTGTGACGAAATATGATTTAGAAAACAATCAGTTCGCATAACTCGAAAGTCGGAAAATATGTCGAAAAAATATACATTTCGAAGCATTTTAATTATTTTTTGTTCAAGAATGGAAATTTTTTTAAATTTCTTCCCCCCAAGGATGACGTTCCCACGTTCTGGCCCTATAGCTATTGGAAAATTCTGGGAATCGCCACCATACATGCACGTGGGGGGGGTTGGGGGGGTTTGACCCCCAGCAGACTTTTATTGACCCCCAGCAGATTCTTGCTGACCCCCAGCAGATTTGAATTTTCCAGCAATTATTGAGAAGATGACGAAGAAAAATGAGCAAGAGAGAAGAGAAATCGAGATAAAAATGGAAATGATGCTGTAGTTTGACAATTTTTCGGAACAAATCATACTTGATTAAAAAAAGTATACATGAAAACTTGAAATAGTGCTGTCTAAGCAAGTAATTTAACATATGTGACTAATATACGTTGAAAAATATGCTGCTTGGATGTTGGAAGACTTTCTGAGACCTTTCTTTTCGTTATCAAGAACGAAAAAAATTTTTGTATACCACCCCCTGTCCTGGCTGACCCCCAGCAGAATTTCTGTGATGTGCATGTATGATCGCCACCCTGCTCATTTCTTGAGATCGCGATTCGAATAATCCGTTTTTCTTGAAATGCCTGTAATATCAAAATTGGAAAACAAGAACTATGCTATAAAATTTTCACCATTTCCTGCCGAAACCATACGTTGCATAAGACCGGAAATTTGTGAGCCTACTCAACTATCCACCATGTTTTCAGTAAAAAAATTCTACAGTAAGAGCTTTGTGTAAACGACTATGAGGGCGGTTACTTATTTTTTGTCATTTTTCGATTTACAAGTAGTTCAGCTTTGTGATTTTTGGCCGTTGTAGGCATTAATCATCGTTGCGAATAATGGGAAAAGTATAGCGCGTTATTTTTTCATGGTCTGTAATTGTTGAGTATCAAACTCCCAGAACTGGCGTGAAATGAACCTAATAACTACAAAACTAAGGAGGTCAAGACAAGTTCAAGCTTCGAAATCCTGCTCATATATAAGTGTGATAAAAAGTTTTGACAATCGAATTATCACTAAAATTTAAATTCTGGATAAATTTGAAACTTACTGTGATGCTCTGCAGAGACCTAATGAGAGCACAAAGACTACTCTTAAGAAAAAATTCAATATTTCTTCGGATATATGATGTCAGCATTATTTTCCTGTCTGACTTTTAATTTCCTTGTTTTTTCAACTATAATTTTTGTCAAAAATGTTTCAAATACCCTCCCTTCCATTAACTTTTCGGCTGAAATACAAGTTTTTTTGGTCTACAATAATTTTTTTGACAAAAATCGCTGATTATGAGTTCTTTTTTTCATTTATTGACAGAATATGTCTATTTTTAGAACTTGCCAACCATCATCACCAAAATTTTGAAAAAGCTGTCACCTACCCTAAATTTGGCCTTTACTCCTGTAGGCACTGGGAAAAAATATATGTTCGCGAGCATCGCGGGGATTTTGTATTTGCAAGGTCTACGTTTTCGGAGTGTGCAAATAAATGGACTACAGTATATCTTTTGCTGACTAATAGACGATCAATAGAATACCTAAAAAACGTATTCCTACGATTCTGAGGTTTTTGTTGTTGAAAAAGTTTTAGTAAGTCAGAAGGACTCTTCACCCAACGAAAAAACAACAAAAGCCTTAAAAATAAAAAACCCAGGAATCAGTGAAAAAATAAAGATAAAATACGGAGCGGTTTCATCCCTATCCAGCGAAACACACAACAGCGGCCCTCAAAATAGCGAGACCCAATACAGCGATTCTCAAAACGGCGATGCCTCAAAATAGTGATTCTCAATACAGCGAAGTCTCAATACAGCGATTCTCAAATGAGTGAAGTCTCAGAACAATGATTCTGAAAAAAGCGAAGTCTCAGAACAAATTCC
This sequence comes from Romanomermis culicivorax, assembly GCA_963922205.1. NCBI lineage: Eukaryota > Metazoa > Nematoda > Enoplea > Mermithida > Mermithidae > Romanomermis > Romanomermis culicivorax. The sequence goes on from CAWUHX010000476.1 coordinate 118,528, forward strand.
CAAAACAGCGAATTTTCAAAAAAGTTATCTCTTGAATGGAAGAATGGAGATTGGGTGGGGTAGACGTTCTGGTGCATAACCTATTTGGTCCCCCATTTCGATCTGGTGGATACTGGTTGCCACACATTTTGGCACGAATCGCCAGATTTCTCACATAATGGCTCTATACATAGAATGTGTTTTCATTACAGCTTTTTATATGATTTGTTTATTATTAACATATCTACCTGCATGTTTTTTGTTTCTTTTTTCTAGTTTTTTCAGGTTGTGTACTTTTGTTCTATTTTTTACCTACATTTTATTACATTATTTTACTTTTCATTTCTTTTTTATTTGTTTCTTGTTCTGTTTTTTACTGCTTAATTATTTTTTTGTTCTTTTTTTCTTATTTGCTTATTTTGTTCTATATGTTTCATTAATTGAATTTTTTGCAATTAAGCTCCGTACAAAATAACTTTAATCGGGATCTTTATAATTTTTGTCGAATGTTTTGCAAAAATGTTTTTATATGACGGATATTTTGTTGTGATAATAGAATGGTCCGTTCGTGCATACCTACCGCAACTGCAGCACAAAAAGCATGTGAAACTTATAGATGGTCAAATGCAACTAAAAATAGATTATCTCAACTAGCAAAAACGATCTCAATATACCAAATTTGCATATTTATTATGAAAATGATATGTGCGTTTACTATCATGCACAGAACTTTTTACTATTTCCTGTATTTAGATTCGCTGTTTTGAACTTAAAACGAAGAAATTATAAAAAAAGTGAATGTGTCGTTCAGACAACCTTTTGTGCACCCTAGTCATAAAAAATCTTGCTCGCTTCGTCCCTCTTTTTCGTGTATAGTCAACGACGTAGGAAAAACTGGTGTGGTCAAGCTGGTTTTTGAACTGTTTTCAATCAGTGCAACAGATTGCATCTCTGGGAAACAAAAATCATGATCGAGAAATCTCAACCCCTAGACCTTAACAACGGTTTTCGAGAACGACACTCCATCGCGGACATTATTCAAATCGAGAACTTGGTTCACTTATCTTCAATCGACAAGTTTCAATTCAACGATCTTCGTTTGGTCGGATTTTCTGCATTTTATTTCAAAGCTGCACGGTATTTACAAACATGCCTCGAAATAAATTACAAACACAAGAAATAAAGTATCCAATCACTGGCCCAATTCCCATTAGAAATCCATCGAAATATCTATAAAACAGAAAATTTGAAGAAGTGGATAGGCTCGAAACAAATTCAAGACGGTATCTAAAAAACATCAAAGTGTAGATTCGAGGAGTAGATTGCAAAACAGAAAATGGTAACTAGATTCCATTTTTACTTTCTTATAATTGAGAAGCAAAAAATGAGTGAACCATAAAGATTTGGATCATTTTTTCAGCGATTTGAGTACAAATTAATAATAATCGATGCTCAAATCACGTCCGAAAATTTTCGGACATTTTTCACAAAAGTGACAGTAAAAGGAGACCATTTTTAAGACGACAAAAAATTATGCAACAGTGTCAGTACAAATTATAGTTCATTTTTTCCAAATGAGCCTCGTTAAGAAAAAAGATATTGATGCAAATGATAAACGACCTAAGTACGCGGCCGCCTTTTTCTTCAGATTGACTGTAGCAGTGAGGACTACAGCTTGAAACATGAAAATGTTGACTTAAGACGCGTGGCCATCACCGGTTCAGTGCCAGATCCGCTACCTAGTGCACAACCGCTACATTGTGCACATCCGCTACCATAGTCAGATCCGCTACCTAAGTGCACATCCGCTACTTTCTGCTGAGGTATATAAGTAACACGTTACATTTACTTTTTGCGTTGAATAAGCTAGGCAGGATTTCATTACGGGCCAACATAAAACGCCTACTTGCCAAAACGCCCACCAGAAAAATGGTGCTTTCAACATCCTTTTTATTTCTTAGGCGTTTTGGGC
>CAWUHX010000477.1:0-120410 GCA_963922205.1 Romanomermis culicivorax
CCTTCGCTTATTTAATACAATTATTTCCCGACTGAAAATCCTAACCGAAAGCATTAAAAATTTACATTTATTTGGAACAGGAAACAGGATGAAAATCCATTCCGACAATTGCAGTTTCCTGGATCCTGATCCGTATCCGAAGTGGATCCGTCCCATCCCTAGTATTCGGGGAATCGAGACGTTCGGGGAATTGGGACTAATGTATTGTGTGGAGAAACGGGAAGTTCATTCATTATCGGGGGAATGGGGACCTTCGGGGAGTAGGGACTTTCGGAGGATCAGGATATTTGGAGAAAAGGGACGTTCGGGGAATAAGGACACTATCGTGCAAACCTGAATGAATTTTCGTGCAAAGGTAACATCGACCTTATTCGATCTGTGTTAAATTCCAAGGAACGTGTCGGTGAAATTGCCTCAAACTGGAGCCGCGGTTTTGATGTTTGAAATTCTGTATAGATAGTTTCGCGCTAGCTCGCTCTGTAGTATGAAAATGTCTTCGAAAACATTCATTATTGTGTTTCTTTGTACCTATCACACGTGTGCATAAAGGGTCCAAGGACTTAATTAGGATTAGCTGTATGGATTCCTAATCCATTGATCTAAAAAAATTGAAAATGCACTGTCTAATGAGCTTATTTCGTTTAGTACTTGCTTTCACGTTTTTTGAGCTTAAAATGTTGACGTTTTGGAATAGTTTTTCGCGCCGATCACTCTACCGAGTTTTGTTCAAGATGTCTGTAAGCCTCGCGAGCTTTGTACCAGAGTTTCAACCCTTTGAATACGCAGCACTATTCTCACGCACAAGATTGGCCGGCCTGCAGTCGGATCACCCATCACTCAAGAAACCTGCACCCGTCCAGTCTAGTAATAACTGCTGCAACCTTGAGCCCTTGCTGATGTCAAACGTCGGTGTGTGAATAAACTTTATTCTAAGGCAATGCAAAAATAACAGAAGCTCAAGATCAGTTGAAACGCAATGGTACGAATGAGGGCTGGTGCTCCACAGGCAGGAGTAGAATACCACAATTTAGCTAAACCGATATTATACTCTATTTTTCAATTACCGTGAAAACCGCCCATTAATTGTCATATACCAACCACTATGTACCTATTTTTCATTCGCCATTTTTATCTATATGATTTTTGCATGAACTTCCTTTCTGTGTTTGTTCTCGTCATAAATGCAACTGGTAAAAGTTTTTTAGCGTATGTTTTTTCTGAGGAGTAAATAATGAAGTCCTTTTCGGTTGCGGGTCTCACCTGACGGACTCTCAGGAAATATTTGCACTCTAAAAGCCCTGCCATACTTCACCGTACCGCGGGGCACCGGTTGTTCTATCCATACTAAAAAGCGGCGCGGCACGGTACCACCTTTGAATTATGAACAGGTTTTTGTAATTTTTGCGGCGCCGCCATCAAGTTTCAACTGAATCGAAATTTTCAAACAAGCTATGTGTTGTAAAGTTGCAGCATACTGTTGTTGTAACATATTGTTGGATACTGTGACATCTATACATGTAGTTGAACCATATTTTTCACTTGAATGGTGAATTCTGACACTTGTCCAATCAAGACATTAATGTGTAAAAATTATGAATATTCTAAATAGGTGTAAACGTTTTCCTACGGCAAGTGTACTCGCACCTTTTGATTGTGTCTATATTCCCCCAAAGTCCCTTTTCTGCAAATATCCCGATTGTCCGAAAGTCCATATTCCCTGTAGGTCCTGATTAACCGAATAATGAATAAATTTCGGATTTCCCTGAAAACTGCATTAGTCCCTATTCCCTGAACGTCCTGGTTTCTCGAATATCAGGGAAAGGATGGATCCACTTTGAATCTGGGTCCCAAACAGCAGGTCCGACCGGACCCAGATAATCGGCGGCGCAGCACCACGCGGTACCGCGCAGTACCTTGCGGCGAAGTATGACAGGGCCTTAGGTCCTTACGTCAATAACAAACGCACTAGACTGGGATACTCCGTCTTCTTCTATTGTACGTCCACCCACCACCAACCTACTATCCTGCACTAGTGAATGTACCAGAGGCCATCCTGTTGCTCCAAGTGATGGCATCTAAACCCGTATTTTTTGTTGGGCCCTGGTCGAGATGATCACACCTACTATGAATTGGCCAGGGTACAGCCTCACTTTGGCGCCCATCTCACTTTGGCGCCCATTTCACTTTGGCGCCCATCTCACTTTGGCGCCCGCCTCACTTTGGCGTCCAACATTGTAGGCGCCAAAGTGAGACTGCTGTCTTACTTTGGCGCCCGTCTCACTTTGGCGCCCATCTCACTTTGGTGCCCATTATTTAATAACGACTTTTCTTGGATGTCCTAACTTGGCGCCTATCTCAGATTGGCGCTCATATCAATTTGGCGCCTGCCTCACTTTGGCGACCATCTCACATTGGCGCCTTATCATAGTCTACTTTTCGGCATTCATGCAGATCATTTATTTGAGTGATCCCCATTCCCCCAAAGGTCCAGTTTCCCCGAAATTCCTCTTTACCCTAAAAATGCTTCAAAGCCTTTTCTCGAAAGTTCCTATTCCTCAAAATTGTCGAATCCCGTTTCCCCAAAAATAGACGAAGGCAATTTTTATATTGCATCATGTAAATTGCTAATTTTTCCCTGAGAACATTGTAAATTATAGGATTTCACATAAAATTGTGACCATGATTCAGATTTCATTGCATCCTGCGCTCAGGAACTGTATCATAGCCCATCGGATTCCCGTGACTATTGCAAGAAACGCATTCGAAGTACGTGACTTCACCAATGATGGCTAATCGTTTCACTTTTTTCTTTTTGAGCAAATAAAAATGATTTGGATTAACTCTACTTTCACAAACAAAAATTAACATATGACCATGCAAAGATAGGATAACGCGGGCTTCCTTGAAATCAGCAATTTTAATTTCATGAAAAAAGTGTTTTTATTAAGTGAAGTTCAGCAGGATAACTGATTATTTTATTTTCCACCATTTAGAGAGAGAGAGAGCTATTCAGGGTGGCCTGAGCTATTTATAGCTATTTGTAAAACCGTGCATAAAATTTGCATAGATGAAGACACATTGCTTGTTTATTAGGACATACAATGTGCCAAAGTAGGAGGGGTGTCAAAGTAATACGGGCGCCAAAGTGAGATGGGCGCCAAGGTGAGACGGGCGTCAAACTGAGATGGGCGCCAAAGTGAGACACAGCTTGGGCGCCAAAGTGAGACGAGGCGCCAAAGTAAGACGGGCGCCAAAGTGAGATGGGCACCAAAATGAGACACGATCATTGGCCAGTGGCGTAACAGCTCCAGTGCCACCCAGGAAGCCCCTCAACACTGGTGACTACCCAAGACGTCAAACTCCTGAACACCCCCCTACTCCCTCCCCCTCATCACTCCCTTCTCCTCCTGCACATTACACAACCTTTGCCCTTTTTTCAGGCATGAGACCGAAAACATGAAGCACTGTGATAAACACATAAAATTGGTCAAATAGTAACTACTGACAGTATAAAAAATTTTATTTTCTTTCATTGCACATGGAGAAAAAAGGGAAAATATAGAAAAAGATATGAAAAGAGGAACTACACAAAAAAAAGATTAAAGGTCACCAGCCACGGAAACCGCAATACATATCTATTCACTATATAGTTTAGTGGATCAGCAACTAACTTTCAATACCAAACAACAAGTTTTGTTATGTTTTCCTTTCATAAAATCTTTGAAAATTTTAAAATGGCAAAAAATAAGTGTTGTCTGCTGCTCCATACGACATGCAGTTCATCAGAAAATTTTGTAGATATGAAATAGTACTTGTGTCAGAGGGTCAATTCCTCTGACCTTTGGTCCTCTAACTACCTCACTTTTATTCTCTAAAGCTTCTTTGTTGTTAAAGTGATTTCATTTATTCTTGGGCAAACAAACCAGTAAAATGGTTTGTGTCATATACATTTTTGGGTCAAAAAAATACATAAATGGTGACGTGAATGTTTTGCATGCATCTGGCAAGTCGATGTTAGACGCGTTGCAGTTTGTTTCATTATTATTATTATTACGTCTTATTGTGAGCTGGTCGCGTCTCTTTTGCGTCTTCGAAGAAGACCCGTGGGGACTGTGGAAGGATAGCGGACGCATTTATTGTTCGTCTTATTGTGTATTTTCGACTTCGTGTCGCGGACTCGTCTAGAGGAACTCCCGCGACCTGAGAAGATTTCGACGTTCAAAACTTGATCGAGGAGAGGAGTGAGTGGTTGTTCAGCAGGTAGATAGACTATTTTGTCAGGCTTTCAGCTTAGGTCGTGGATTAAGACACCCGAAAGTCCCTGGGGCTCTGTGCACAGGGACAAAAAGAAGGGTCAGGGACTTAGGGAGGAAATCAGTGTTGTGTTCGCTTTTTGGCACTTTGTATTCCGTTTGTTACTTGCTCACAGTTGTATTCACACTTTTGTCATTCCCAAAATAAATATCTTTGTTTCTCAAGTCTCTGTGACCTGCAGTAGGATTGTATCTAGCACCGGGTTAGCATCAGGGGCCGTACCAGATTGGATCTCCCAAGAACCGCAGCTAGGTAGCCGAGGGTATATGAGCACGTAATACGACACTTGATTTCCAGTTTATTTTTTACAAGCACTTCAAGGATAACAGAGTACAGAATAATCTGCTCAGGAGAGCAGATTTTGTCTCATAGCAATCCTATTCCCGATTTGGAAACACGGAGACTCATCTTGCCATCCATCCAAGTCTAAACGTTATATTAAAGTTTGGCCTGATCTTTACTTATGTCAGCACTGTACCCTCTATTGCATTTCTATATATTGGGTGGGCAAGAAAATAATGTCAATTTTTGGTCATGTGTTATTAATAAACCTTTTTCTTAAAATTCAGCCAAATAAATTGGGTTGTTGTTAGTTTGTTTAGAATGACAGATATTATTGTTTTGAAAAAAGAGGTCAGTTTTCGGTTGGATCATACTGTCCATTTTATTGATGCCTAAGACAAAGTGTTACTTCCCTGACCATGTACATCATTGCATTTTGTATGAGTATGATTTGGGCAGAACTGCAGCTGAGGCAACAAGAAATATATGGTTAGCACACAGTGAACCTGCTGTATCCGAACACACAGTCAAATGGTGGTTTGCAAAGTTCAGGACTCAGTATTAAAGGTGAACTTCTTAGTGGATGACCAGGAGAGGTATCAGAAGCAGACATTCAAGAAGAGCTGGACCTTGATCCAATAGCAATCACTAGGGAAATGGCAGAAGTCACTGCTGTTACCCACATTACTATTGAAAATTGAATGAAGCAGATGAACAAAGTTAGCAAGCTCCAAACATGGGTGCTTCACATGTTGAGCAATAATGCTATGCAACAGAGTGTTATCATTTTCATTGCATTACTTCCATGGTACAAAATCAAGCTTTTTTCGATTGAATCATCATGGGAGATAAAGAGTGGGTTGTGTATCTTAACATCATCCGGGGGTGACAATGGGTCAGCAAAGGCTTTAAACTAGCACAAGTGCCAAGGTCCGATCTACAACCACACAAGGTTATGTTATGCATATGGTAGTCAACCCAGGGGATTGTCCATTTCAAGTTGCTTTTACCTGGTTTGACCATCACATGCTAAAGTCTATGAAGACCAGCTTGATTATGTACAAAATGCCTTAATTCAAAAGCATCCTGTATTGGTAAACCGCAGAAGAGTACTTCTGGTGCATGACAATGCCCATTCACATACTGCTGCCATTGTCCAAGCAAAAATCCAGGATGAATTAAATTGGGAGTTGTTATTCCATCCACCATATTCCTCAGACATTGCGCCGTCAGATTATTATTTGTTCACGTCATTGCAGAATGGCATTGTAGATATAGAATTTGAAAATGATGACCAGGTAAAAATTTTCACCCAGAACTTTTTTGATTCAAAGCTCTAAGCCTGTGGCAAAGGTTTGATAGTAATGAGGCCTATTTTAATGATTAATCGTACTTCACGCACACGTAATAAAACTTTGAAAATGTAGTCAAATTTTCGACATTACTTTCTTGCCAAGGGTATATATCTGAGCTTATTTAAACCTTGACTAAGCACTGTGATGATAATTAGTTTAGTCTCACAATGAATTATAATATCTTAATATATCTTATTTCCCAGAAACGTTTCAGATTACTCTGCAAACTGTCATTGTCCACATTGTAAGAAAAAGTTACTGCTCGATAAGAAATTCAAACCAGTCCATTTGTCAACAGACGTTACTGGAAAATTCCGAAATTTTTCCGCCACGATCTTATTATTAAAAAATTTAAATTACGTGACTTAGCATACAAACTAAAATAAACATTTCATAGATAAATTAGCGTTCCTGTAAAAGAATTAATTTGATGTTAAAGTTAATCGTTTTCGTCATACTCTTTCGTTTTATATGTATATTAGTATTTAGCGCGATAAAAATCGTTTTGTACTTATTAGTTCAACATTTTCTCGGTTTTTTTAGTGAGCCACATTGACAGTCTCTGATCTTTTTTTCTAAAAATGAAAAAAAAAATTACAAACAACAATGAAGATTATTGTCAAAAGCTTTTCTAATTATCTTCATTTATTGTGCTTTTTACTTCGAAAATCTTAAAAGTTAATCGAATATGCCCAAAAATCTTCGTTTTCTGTGACGATTGATCAGAAAATCGTGAAAATATTTGTTTTTCAAAAGTTTTCTTTACTAAGCGCGTTTTTAATGATTAAGAGTGTGTTTTCGCTCGCGTAATTGTCCATTATGCAGAGTAATATGTACATGTAGTAACTTCGTAGTACTGTATTCATTGCTGGCTCGGTTCGACTGTCAACAATTAAAAGACTGGATTCTATGAACTCAGAGTTTTTTTGTTTTGAACTAGATTGTGAAAAAAATCTTATGTCAATTCAGTTATGAATTTTTTTTTTTAGTAAATAAATGAAAAGATGAAGGATCTTCTGGATGAAAGATAACGTTTAAGAATCAGGTGTTGAGCTAATTTGGCGGTGGAGGAGTCAAATCTAGATTTGCAAACTTTCTACAATAGTATTCGCTTTGTGACAGTAAATCTGCTATTTCCCTCTATGATTTTGGATGGTTGAAAAATTCATATGAGATATTTTTCAATTCTCTTTAACGATTGTTGAAAATGACTTGTAATGAAAAAATAGCAATTTTAATTAATTTTTTTACTGTCATAATCTTAATTTTTTGCATCATGAGGTCAATGATTGGCTCATTCCTTTTTAAATAATGATTGTTTTTCTGTTTAGAATGTTTTTTTACTCCTACATCTTTATCTTTTATAAGTTTGAAATTTTTACTTCTGTCTCAACCAAAGCTCTGTGGCACCCATGATATGAAAGTTTTTCCGATTTTCATTCGTCAATTCATTTATGCATTATAAGTTTCTAAAACTGTAGTCCTACTGTAATTCTCTGATGGACTTTCAAACTGTGTTTTCCTTGTCTTTTACATTGTCCTTAGGACATTGAGGGTTTGCTTTCTGTTTCCACGATACACATGGTCAAGCAAGCAGAGAAAAAGCCAACCAAGAGTATATTCGGATTTTTTCGACGAAAAAGCAACAAAGATAATGTTGAGGAGACGGTAAGATTTTTGCTGCTTTTGCCAAGATATATGGATATTACATGTTAGAGAGCAAACATGTATTTTGCCAGTGATTTAAGGGTTTATTACTTTTTAGAAAGCAGCTCAAACTGGGAACATTAGCGAAAAAATGCAAGAACACCTAGCACCAAAACGAAAAATATCGTCGAAACATAGCCTCACTACTCCCCCATTTGAAGCAAAGCTGAACTGGGATACAGGAAAGCTGTTTATGCCGGAAGACGAACACTCAGGTTGGAATTTTCGACCTGAATTTGGTATTTACAGTCTGAGCTTTGTCTAGAGGAATGTTACGGATGCATTTATGTATAAAGGGAATGAGCCTTCTATTGTTTCTTGCGACACCCATTCGTACAAATACTATACTCCATTCATTTTGAAATGATTGATGCATTGATCCCATGAAAGTAAGTTCAATACGGAAAAGTTAGGCAGCTTTTTATTGTAACAAGTTGAAAAAAAATTTCGTTTTTGAGCGGTAAACAGAATAGCTGAAAATCTGCTTTGATAATCTGTTGAAGTGGTTAAAATTTCCGGAGTAGCGCCCAGTTATCCACTCAGCTCGAAAGCATTATTTCAGTGATTTGACGTCGTCGATTCTCATGACAATATCTAGCGTTTTTTCTACAATACAAAGTTGTTCAAAGAGTGAAAACTGCGTATCCAACTGAACATTTCTTTTTTTGCTGCATCTATCATTCTGAATTGAATGGACAATAGTACTAGATTTAGAGTGAATCGTTTGTGCTTATTAATTTTTTTTTATACGTTTTCCATAATGGACGAAAAAGTTGGAATCGACTGGAATAGATTGAATCTTCAGTGATTACTCATGAAATCATCACAATGGATGAATAGTATAGCATTTTGATTCAGATTTCTTCGTAGGTAGCGGAAAAGTCAACATTCAAATACAATATGGCGATACTTCGATCAATGAACAAAAACAACAACAACAAGAACAACAGCAACAACCGTTCATGTACAAGAAAAACGAAATGATTCAGAAAGCGAAAACATTCAATGTCGAAAGTCGCTAAATCCTCAGCAGTGAACTAACAACAACTGATGAACAACACCAGCAATAAAGATTTGTTTATTAAATAGAAAACTATTTATTTTTACTGTTAATCCTTGTATGAAAAACTTATGAGCCGCACATAACTTTCACTGAAATTGATATTGCCAGGTTATGTTGCCAGGTTTTAGCAGCGAGCACTGTATCTTTGAGAAATTCATTGCATCAAAGCAATTTTTTGTACGCTCGTCTTTCATTGTATAAAGTTACGGAAATCTGTGTCTATTGCCTGTCATGCTAGAGGTGCCATGCCGTCAATCAAATGCTGCAAATTTTGAAAATTTCAAATTGATGCACTACTATAGTGCTAATGTTTGTCGAAAAATATATTCAGTTTTCTGAAAACCTTTCAGCCTATCATGGAATTTTTTTTTATTTTCAACATTTGATAAGATTTGAGGTACGGAATACGAGAAAGATCACTTGAAAAAAATCCTTACCACTTGAAAAAATTTGTTATCAATTGAAAAAATTTGTTACCTTCGAACGTGATGCATAACATTTTTTCAAGACGTATCGCTAACATTTCAAGATGCTTCGCTAAAATTTCAAGATGCCTCGCAATAAAATCAAGCTGTAAGAGTTTTTCGATGTTCGAATTTCTTTTCAAGCGCATCGCAATTTTTTCATGTGCATCGCATTTTTTTCAAGATAATCTAAGTTAAGGATGGCATGTTGAAAAAAACAAGATGGGCATCAAAGGATGATAATTTTTAAAGCTAGCCAATCAAAGGCGTTGCTCCGCCTCGTATGTTGATGTATACGAGAACCAACTACAGAGGATTTCTGAGGTCACGGCTAGCTTGCAGAGGGCCCCTTGGTTTTTACGACGGGTGGCGGAGGGAGGAGGGTTATTTTTCATGGGAAATCCGATAGACATATTGGTTTTTCACAAGTTTTCTTTTCCGATATTTTTCAGAGAAACGTCCAAAATGCTTGTTTTTTAAAAGAAAAATACAGTAATTTTGGAAAGGGAGTTTGTTTCTTTGTTAGGTTCCTGAGCAGGTAGGAAATGGTCTGAGAACAGCCGACAAAGTCCAAAATTTTGATTATTTTCCAGAATTACTGCATTCTAGGTGAAAAACAAGGATTTTTGACGTTTTTTCTCAAATATCCCAAAAAATAAAAATTTATATTAAAAATCAATATATCCATCGGATTTCTCATGCAAAATAACCCTCCCACCTTCAACCACTCCCTGTAAAACCCTAGGGCGCCCTCCGTCAGCAAGCCGTGACATCGAAATTCACTTTGAAGGGTCCCCGTACATATAAACGTAGGAGGCGGAGCAATGCCTTTGAATGGCTAGTTTCAGAAATTTTCGTCCTCTGATGTACCGCCTATCTCGATTTTTTTTCAAGATGTCATCTTGATTTTTTTAAGATTTTGAAAAAACGCGATGCGCTTGAAAAAATTGCGGTGCACTTGAAAGGAACGTCGAACATCAAAAAACTCTTACATATTGTTTTTTTTGTGATGCATTTTAAAATTTTTGCGAAGTATTTCGAAGTTTTTGCGATGCATCTTGAACAAATGATGCGCATGATATTCGAAGATTTCGATTAACGATTTTTTCGAGCGATAACAAATTTTTTCAAATGGTAACGATTTTTTCAAGTGGTGATGGACTTGTTTAGAAGAACCTGTAGTTGTATTGATCTGAATAGTAGGTACTAAAGTTGCTGTCAAAAATTATAAATGTTCATCGATAAAAATGTTCGTGAAATGAAATGGAGACAACTCATCCAGCAGACTTGAACTTTTCTTAAAAAAATATGACTCAAATTTGAACTGCGGAATGTAAATAAAGTAAAACCTTCTAATTTCTCATCACCTATGAATTTAAATTACCAAGCTGCATCAATTTTTACATTCGCTTTAGATCAAACTATCCAGTTACTTAGAAATAATCCACTTAGTTCAGTTCTCTGGATATTTACCGTAGTTGAAAGTTATCAGAAACGCCAGGCTCGAAACAATTTGTGGCGCAAACAGGGCCAAAATATTTATTTTTTCCTGAGGCCATTCCATACGTATAGTGCAGTCGAAATGGTAGAGCAGTTCGTATTGTGAAGCATCACAATCTGATGTCAAACAACAGCAAGACTGAGAGAATTCCACCTCATCAAGATCAGAGAAAATCAATCTCATCAAAGTGTTAGAGGAGTCATAAAAAAGATTTTATATCTTTTCTGACATCTCCGTGATTCCACCATTGTTCAATGCCACAAATGCAAAAGCCAAGGCGAAGAATGTCACAGTCTCTTCCTTGTTCGTTTTTCTTTTGTATTCCTATCCAAATCGTTTTTCACGTCAGATATTTGGAGTAGTATCAGTGGTTTAATTATTCATCAAATAATAAATTAACCTCTTTTCTTCTTTCTGTTGCCGTGCAAATTTGTCCGCGCCTGCCGGGCGCCCATCGTTGATTTGCAAATCGACTTCCCGATCACGAAATAGGCAGTAGCAGGGTGCCTAACAAAGGTGAAAACTTCTAGATTTATAGTGAAATTCCAAATGGACAACATCCACATTGGCTAAATTGGAAAAAGTATGGATGTGGTTAGCGTCACACGAGTTTTTAATATGGTGTTACATTCATTGTACTGCAAGTTGTTACTGTGATGTTTCTTCTAGAATTCCCAGATGGCTATGCAGCTTTAAGATACTAAATCTCAAATTGGACAGTTGTTTAGTTATATCGGTCTCGAAATTCCTTTAGTAGGTATACAATTTTCTTCTGCAAAATCATACAATAAAATTTTGGAACCTGATCAGCCCTTTCCCTGTTGATGCACGGAAATTAATTTTTATTGCATAAAAGAAGAATCAAATCAAGATTAATTTGTCATGATTCGACATCGATTTGACTCATTGTCGCCATTCCCCGATTTAATATCCACCAGATTTTATGTAAAGAGAAATAAGACATCATACTGTGCACTGGATTTTTCTCCGAACTGTTGCTCATATAATTTAAAACGATAGATGGATCAAAAATAAAAAAATAGGTTCAATCCGATATGCACTTTTCACTTAGTGGAAAACTTTATGCTGTAGAAAAATGTAAAATTTTACATTTTTCTGTAGAAAAATGTAAAATTTCTCAAAGCTAAAATTATGGAAGAAACATCATGTTTATCCAGTGTAGGTTCGAACAGATCTGAGTCGATATCTGAATACTCGAATAACTTTGAAGACAAAGCCAGATTATTAAAAAAAAAATTTCAGTTGCTTTGTTTACATGTCTTCGACGAAATTTTTTTTCATTCGTTACAGTAATGAGCATTCCGTTATTGAACTTACTTTCAGGAATCGCTACATCGATCATTCCAAAACGAATAAAGTATAGTATGCATAGTTTGTTCGAATTTATTTTATGTTCGAAAAGTAAAGTGTTTAATTATCTGTAAAAAATGGATCCCGCTACATATATGAAGTTAACCAGTTTATTTGTCAATACAGATTCATCAAAAAGATTCTTCCGAAATTTCTCTTCTAATATAAAAAATAGTTCTTCTATTCAAATTAGTTGACTCGGCGTACAGCCTAGAAACGCTTTGAGCAAATATTTTATCTAAAAATTGGCATTTCTTTGAAGATTCGGGTGATTTTTTTTCATCCCTCCATTTAATCACACGTTTTTATTATCCATATTTGATAGGATTACTGGACAAGTTTTACAGCAATTTGTGTTTTAGTCAGGTAATTATGTTATTCCCAATGCCGCTCAAAAGTCATTCTAAGTGTGAAATAGATGAAATATAAGAATACATAGACATGAGAAAAATGGGGTATTCTAATTTAAGTGACTCACAAGTTAGTGATTCCAAATGAGCGACTCCCATGTTAGCGAATTCCCACTTGGGTGATTCCAAACGAGCAATCGAGATTGTTCTTCATATTCCCCTTCTTTACCTTATATTTATCTTTGTATGCATTTTTCCTTTCGTTTTCTGTGTGTATTGTTTATGCTTTCATTTATTTATGTTTTCGCATTTTCATATTTTTGTCTCTGCTTTTTTCATTTTCTATTTTCTTGTCATCTAATTTTTTTTCGCTCATGAAGCAATACATTACAGGTTGTCATTTTAAATAAGCGTAGTCTCCCGTCCTATACCATTCGGCGCGCTCTAGTTCCTATATAATTTTATCTTTGGCAATTTTTTCTTGATTACTTTTTACGTTAGTTTTCTGCTTTTAATCTCTCCTGATTCTGTCTTTTTTGTTCTTTTTTCCTTCTTTCCTGTTGCTTTCTCTATGTTACTTCTTTTTACTTGTCACTTTTTTCATGTTTTCTTTTCTTCCTAATACTTTTCCACCTATTTTAAGTTAATGTCTTCATTTTTGTTGACGTTTCCTTCCTCTTGATGTTTTGTTTCTTCCAGCATTGTTTTGTTCATGTTTTTCATGAAGATTTTAACATTTGCAACGATGAAAGACTCAAGCATGATAAACTGTATAAGAATTATACGGAAGACCACGTTTATTGAGAATGACAACTTGTAATCGTTGTTTCATGAACAAAAAAGAAAAAAGTAGATGAAAAACGAACGAAAACATTAACAATACGCATAAAAAACGAACGAAAAAAGAAATACATACAATGGAAAATATAAGGTAGAGATGGAAAATATCAAGAACATTCTCGATCGTTCGTTTGGAATCGCTCAATTGGGAATTCGCTCATTTGAAAATTCGCTCAATTGGGAATCGCTCACATGAGAATCGCTGAATTGGGAACTCGCTCACTTGGAAATATACCGGGAAAATAAGGAGTAAAATGTAAGAAAATAAAGAAATAATACAGAATTGTGTAGATTCGAACCTTGGCGAGGGAAGTTAGTAAGAAAATGATAAACAATGAATAAAGCTAATAACAAATGAAAATGCAAATAAAAAAAGAGTGAAAACCGTTATTGAGAACAAGGGGTGACGTTGAAGGCGGTCGGCCAGGTGAGACGATGTTGTCATAATCTTTTATTACTATGGACGTAAATATGGCCGACAATGCAGCATAAAAATGACAGGAAAATATACGCACTGACTATGTTGGCCAAAAAGTCCCGTATGATAACGACCAACACAAAACGAATAGTTATTTAAATTTTACAAATATGAGCAAAATAATGAAAAGATACACGGAAACATATGTTATACGAAATTGAAAATTTCAAAAAGCTTTTACTTTAGGGGAAAAGGTAGAAAAAGGTTCTAGTATCAGTTTAGCTAGCATGTGGTATATTACTCTCGATAGGAAAGCTTGTGGGGTACAGTATTACTTAGGCGCCAAAGTGGGACAAGGCGCCAAAAAGAGACGGGTGCTAGTGTCATATTAAGTAGAATTTGGAGCCATGTCACATTAAACGAAGTGGGACAATCACATTGATGAGTAAAAACCCATACCATATTCATAGAAAATATGGTCATGTCACTGCAAGTGGCATGCTGTGACCCCGTTGGGTGGCTCGCTTATGGTTATCTACTTCGGGAACCTAACCCAGCTGGTACTACCACAGGTAAACCTATGATGTACCTCGGCCTTGTCCTTGGGTTCAGCTGTAGAATAATGGACAACGCGGCCGGGTCAGGGGTGCCAATCCCTAGTCCTCATTCACTGGGAATGAGGGATGGTGCCATTTGCAGAATGGCTTACTGTAGGGGACCCGATTGTTAACCTAAATCCCCTTATTGGCCCTGACCTTAAGGGTCTGAGGGCTTTCTCGACTGAGGGTACTCTCAAGGGAAAACTAGCTTAAGGAGGATTCCCACAAATATACCCTCAACAATAATAACCCCTGAGAAGACTCACTAAAATCTTCTTCTCAAAGTACTCGGCACTGGGCGACAGGTTCAAGGGTCAAAGCAGGGGTCCTATGGACGGCGATGAGCAGGTACGGGAATCCGGAGCGATTCGGTGTGAGGTAATGCGGCTGTGAGTCAGCGGGCGACGGTATCAAACGTTTCCTCGGGAAGGCGACGGGGGTTCTTGATCAACGGCGATGAGGGTGAACTCCTACAGTCGGGTTACTGTAACTGGCAATGTAAAGTAACGTACCTGCTAAAGCAGTACTGTAAATATGTAGCATACTGTATGTAATAGACATTTATTAGATATTATTTTATTTTCACATTTTATCGTCTCAAGGATGTCTGGGATTCACACCCAAACATTCCTACAAAATTACGTGAAGTACTTTATTTTGATCCGTTCACACCCCGGTAGCCCAATTAAGATGCCCTAATTAATTTGCACAAACGGCAGCTGTTCCCCTAGAACCTACACTAAACTACACATTCCACAGCTACCGTAATCCCCAGTAAAAATCGTAAACAACACCTGCACACAGTAAAATATGTAGAAGCCCCACCGTACAGTAGTCTCAAGTGTAACGGTAGCGGCGGCCCCACAAAACATGTGTATACAGAGAAACCGATACAGGAAGCATGCACAGAAGCACAAAGGTGTGGCCAAGCCCACCGTAGAAAGCAAGTGAAGCACAGAAAGCATACGGTACTAGAAAAGCATTAGAGAGGCGTAATTAAGAAAGCATAAAAAGCGTAGCAGGAAACGACGATTGGCGGAAGAAGATGGACAGAAGCTCGACCTCCCGCAACGCCCAGGGAGTGGCCAGAATCGCCGTATAAAAGAAGAAGCAAAGCGTGATTTATTCATTCTTATTTTTGTATCGTTTAAATTTTCGACCCGCGCCCTTATTTGCAAGCAACCGTCTTCGAAAGCAATTAAACCGTGTCGTGTATTTTGTTATTTGCAAGCAACCGCGCCACCCCCGTTTTATTTTGTCGACGTTCAAGCGACCGTCGATTACCCGTTGTTGTGTTGTAACCGTTCGCCCGCGCCCTGTCCCGTTTTGTCCCCGCCGTATCGACCAATTGGTTAGAAGTAAAGTACCTCACACAAATCTGGTCGTTACATATTTTGGTGACCGTACCGTTACGTTAACCAGTGGAACTCCCTGCCCGCAGTTAGGTGTACTCTTATCCGGGCATTTAGAAGCATTAGTAATACAGTAGTAATCATTTCCTACAGTAAGACGGTATTCGTATTAAGCAAACTGGAAATCCCCTCCAACGAAACATTAAGCGATACATTTAAACGAATACAGCGTGAAGCAAAAATTGAAGCATTTAAGCAGAAATCCCATCGTAAACCAAGAATGACCCACCAAACGCAAGATCATTTAGGAGAAATTGTTAGAGAACAGATAAACGATTTGTTTTCAGAACATTTTCGTACCCTACGCACACAATTGAATCAGAATACAGTAAACCCTACCCTAATAGACGATCTAAGAACAGCAAACATTCGTAATAACATGGCAAACAATTTCTACGCGAAACCTACAGTATTCACGGGCGGCGTGACCCAACATTTTGGTGAATGGAACAAAAGATTAGAACAATTCATGGCACTCCAAGGCATGAAAGATACAGACGTACAGTTAAAGTTGGCATGTTTAGAAATTTATTTAGGAGGAGCCGCGTTAGCAAAATTCAAAAGTTTAGCAAACTCCGAAAACCCTCCCCACACATACGAGCAGTATAAAGTCGCATTACAGGCATTTTTCCCAAACAATAGAGATAATGAGCTACATCAACAATTCTTACGCGAAAGAAAACAAAAGCGATCAGAAACAGTAACGGAATTCTTATTTGATCTAGAACATCTCGCAACCCTCGCCTACCCTAACTTTAACACAGATGCACGAGAAATGATCATAAAACCCCTCTTTGTAGAAGGCATGCAAAACGAAATCAGGGAAGCAATTAAGTATAGAAGGTTCGCGACTCTAAAAGAAATGTCAGACGAAGCAGCTTACATTGAACAGCAAATTCTTAGAAATGAGTTAAAGTCCAACGCCCTCCCCTTCATACCCCCAAAACCCGAACCCATCTTTTCCCTAACCAAAAATACAGAACAACAGGATCTTTTGCATCAGTTAGAACAACAAGTAAAAGATTTACAGTTGCACATCAAACAAAAACCTCAACCCCCACAACAAAGTAGCTACAACAATTTCAGTAACAATACTCTCAGCAGGAATAATGCTTACAGGAACAATACCACCCCCAGGCAACCCACATGCTTCCAGTGTGGACAAATCGGACACGTAGCTCGTAATTGTAAATCAGTAGGCACCCGAAAATCATGTGAAATCTGTTTCCGTAATAATCACAGTACACGTGATTGTAAAAGCCCATGCATCCACTGCTCCCAAACAGGACATAGATCAGATAACTGCCCATCAAAACCCTACTCCAATTTTCAATGTTTTACATGCAAGCAGAGAGGTCATACAAGCAGGTATTGCCCGAATCAGCAGAGTCGTAATATTCAAAATTGCATTGAGTACAGGCAACCCCAACCCCTCATGGACATTGACGACCCCGCATTTTACTCAAAATTACCCGCCATAACTAACGGCCCCCAGACTACTTTAGGAACTATCATGCCCAACACCCACCGCCGTAGTGACGAATACGTCCTTGATCTGGACGTACCCGATTGGTGCGCCATGTCACCACCCCCCACGCCTGAAGCCGAAAAAATCGAAAAATCGCCGCCCACCATCCCCGTAGGCTACAAAATCCCCCGAAAGCAAGACACAACGCCGCCCACCGCCCCCGAAACCCCGTCGAAAGCAGGCCGCAACTTGTTATCCCTCCTCCATGGCCTGACCCCTGAACCCTACCAATTTCACCCCCGCCAAACATTGCTACCGACCCCCGCAAGTAAGCAAGTCCAAACCCCATCCCATAACTCAACCTCTAAAGTTTTACAGAATGTTCAGATTGCAAACCGGCCACCCCCCCAGCGCAAAACCGCAAAACGACAACACCAAAAGCCCCAACACCAAACCGGCCACAACGAAAAAACACAGTGCCCCGCCGCCTCCACTAAAACATTCTATCGGCCGATGTTTTGTATTTTTCTTTGTATAATAATCCCCACATCGTGTCGTGCCCAATTTCAGATGTGTGGAACTTCATTGAGCGGTCACTCAATCAGCATACCAAAACTTGTATCATGCATGCCCCCTTCCACAGTAGACAAACCCGTACAAACATTCGGAAAAATCTATATCCCCTCCACTAAGCCCCACATTACAGATGCATACAAATGCAGTGTTCGCAAACGCAAAATTTGTACTAATACAGGATTTTTTGGATCAAAAGGTATTGTCTTCGACCAAACCGAAATGCAAAATCTAACCCCACATGTTTGTAAGGCAATCGTTATAGACAAAGAACACAACGGTCAAAAATTATACGAAACCCAACCAGGATTTTGGTCAACAAATAACTCCCTAAGCGTAGAATACACATGGTGTTGTACAGACCATTGTACCTCGGTCACTAACGTCATCATAGAAATAGGACAAATAGCATCTTGGAATGGAAAATCTATGACAGGTACATTAGGCGACCTGGGGTCATGCAAACCGACATCAGGTCATTGTGTCACAGCCGACGGATCCATTATCTGGAACGAAACAGCATTTGAAAACTTATGCCCCTTCGAATACAAAAATACACATCCCATAAAACTCACGCCAACTCACATGATAATCGAAGAGCTACAAGGTGCATTTTCGGTTAAAAACACACTCTTTTCAAACCCCAATTGCCCAGAAATCCAAGACAGCATTCTAACCGAACAAGGCATTATTGTACAATTAGACAAAAGCACCCCACATCGTAACGCATTTTTAACCCCAAAAACCAACGAAACTCATACTACACTATACGATTTTGATGATTTTGAACCCATCAATGCAAAACTAAACTATCTAGCAGACAAAATACAGGAATTCGAAATTCAAAATTTCAAAAACGTATGGAGTGAATTATGCAGACAGGCGCAGCGTCACCTTGATCTCGTATGGCAAATTTTACGTCTTGATGCAACCCTTGGAGCCCGTGCATTCCTACAGCGAACGGACATCATAGCAGAATTTACAGGAGAAGCCCTCACAGTCTGGCCCTGTAAACAAGTAAATGCATCTAAAATCTTTTACAACCACAAAATCAACCAAACATGCTACAAACTTTTGCCCATCCTCGTAGGAACCGAACTCATGTTTTCAAATCCAGGAGGCAACGATTTGACCCCTTTTTCACAAACCGTTGACTGCCATCACATGCATGTAGCCCTTTACAAACAGAATAATACATGGGTCAGTGAAACAGGATCCCCACATGTCACAAACTTACCCTTAGAAATTGTCTGGAACCAAAATTTTTCCCTTTTCCATTTTAATACACCTGCAATTTTCCATGATCAACTTGCAACAATTTCGACAAACTTACTCTTTTTGAAACAATACATTTATAAAACTCACACACTTGAAAACATTGTCAAAAAACTCGTCAATTACACCGCCCAAATGTCTCTCAATTCCGATACAGTTTACAACATGATCTCAGGCACTGGCCAAGCACTCGGAAATACACTCTCTGGCGCCGGTCAAGGCATAGAACATGTAATTACCGGTACCACCCAAAGTCTCACAGACGGATTAAACAATTTACTCAAAGGACCCCTGCAAATCATTATAAATCTCGCCGTTATTACTGTAGTTATCGCAGGCGTCTTTTATTCGTTCCTCGTTCTTCGAAATTATTTCCCCTCTCCAAAGCATCATGCCACAAACGAACATGCATACGAAATACCATCAAACAACAGACATTTACATGAGACTATTCCCCTATCATTCGGCCATGCTCTTTTAGAATTAGCTAATCGTCGTGGGGCGCAAACACAGCAGAAATAGGTCCTTGTCGATATCGATACCCCCCGAACTCCTGCAATCGAACTCATTAATCAAATTCAGCAATCTGCATCAAATAAGCCACCCCAAAATGTACCTGAGAAACATACCCCTCATATTCCAATCACACTTAACGGCAAATTAATGACAAAAGGCATGATTGACACTGGTGCAGTTTACTCACTCATTGATTCCCGAATCGCTCAACTTTTACAGTTAGACATGAAACCCCCGCTAGTCCAAGCAAAAGCAGCAAATAATCTCCCGATTCACTTTGTAGGAACCACTTTTGTCACAGTGACAGCCCAAACAATCCAGGAAACAATCATGGTCCATGTCCAAAAAGATTGCACAGCAGACATCCTTCTAGGCAAAAACTTTCTCAGTCGATTTTCGGAATACACTATCAACAATCAAAAATCACAGGTCAAATTTGGCAATGTTATACTATCTTGCGATGGCCTAGAATATAGCCCTCTTTCAACTCATGGTGGAACTTATCTAGACGAGAAATTAGAATTACCACCCCGTACAGTAACCGAATTTACTGTCCCCTTGCCCAAATCGTACTTACAGGTCAAACAGCTTGAATTCACCCCAAAACCCAAGCAGAATCCCAAAGTCCATTTCGCGGCTTGTATCTCGGAAAATCAAAACAACCGCATACGCATATCGGTCCTAAACACACAAGAAACAGCCCAAATTCTTTACCCTGGAACATGCATTGGTACAGTCTCCTGTTACATCCCGAAACAAAATACTCCCGCTAACGTAACCCCTTCCAGGCAAAACCAGCCCAACCGTTTTGATACATTCACATGGTTAAAAGAAAATGTCAATTTAACCTCCAGTGACCTCACAGAAGCAGAAAAAACGCAACTCCTACGCGCCCTATCGAAGTATCCCACATTATATGCTAAATCCAAAATGGACGTAGGCAGAACCACCCTCGTTTCACATACAATTGACACCAATGGCTCCCAACCCGTACATAGACAACTTTATCGGACTTCTCCAAAAGAAAAGCAAATCATACAAGCAGAAGTTGAGCAACTCGCAGCAGCAGGTGTCATAAGCCAAAGCAATTCCCCATGGTGTACCAACACAGTTTTAGTTCCCAAAAAAGACGGAGGCCATCGTTTATGCATTGATTTTAGAGGCCTCAACAAAGTCACCAAAAAAGATACCTACCCCTTGCCCCGGATAGACGAAATTCTAGACACCCTCCGTGGAATGAAATATTTCACCTCCCTTGACCAATCCAATGCATACTATTCCATTCCCATATCACAAGCAGACAGAGAAAAAACGGCCTTCAATTGCTCAGCCGGCCAGTATCAATTCAATTACCTCCCCTTTGGACTCACCAATGCCCCAGCCACATTCCAAAGGTTAATGGATGTTATTCTTTCGGGTCTGCAATGGAACACATGCCTTGTGTATCTCGACGATGTTTTGGTATTCGCAGACTCCCATGCCCAAATGCTGGAACGTTTAGACACTATTCTTGCCCGATTCTCACAAGCAGGCCTTAAGCTAAACATACAAAAATGCAAATTCTGCCAGCCCCAAGTCCAATACTTAGGCCACGTGATTTCTCAGCAAGGCATTTCACCAGATCCCCATAAGGTACAGACCATTTATGACATACCCACACCCAAAAGCTCAAAAGAAGTTAAGTCATTCCTTGGCCTACCCTCGTATTATCGCAGATTCATCCCAAATTGCTCTCAAGTTTCTAGCCCACTCACATCGCTACTCAAAAAGAACTCAGAATTTTCCTGGGGCCCTGAACAGCAAAATGCATTCACTAAGCTAAAAGAATTACTCATTCATGCCCCCATACTACAGCACCCCGACTTCACAAAACCAAGCTATTCGTGACCTAAATTGTTTGTCGTCATGGGTCCCCAAAAATCATCCATTGTGATCGTGGCACCGATTTCGTATCTGATCTTTTCTCACGGATCACCAGTTTATGCAATACTCAGAAAATTCACACTACCCCATATCATCCCATTGCCAATGGAGAAGTTGAGCGTTGCAACCAAACCCTAGCCACCCGTATCCGCATGTACATCAATTCAAATCACACTGATTGGGATACTTATCTCCCGTACGCCGTTTTTTCGATCAACATTCATAAAAATGATAGCACTTCATATCCCCCATTTGAATTACTCCACGGTAGGCAAGCTAATCTGCCATCAGATGCAGCTTTAAATTTTTTCCCCACGTCCTACATGGTTGACTTAGACGATTACGCCCTTCGTGTAAAATCGCATTTCACAGAAGCACTCTCAACCGTGCAGAAAAGTTTGCAAAAAGCCCAAGCCCACTATACCCGTCAGTATAACAAACATGCTCAGAACGTACATTACAAGGCAGGTGATCTTATTCTCTACAAAAATCATTCGTGTAAACAAGGGCTGACTCCCAAATTCCTCCCTCGCCAGAACGGGCCCTATACAGTTACAAATTTCATGTACCCCAATGTTACACTCAAACACCCCCATAAGAATATTACATTTACGGTGCATGTAAACGAAACAACCCCTTTCTACCCTCAGAAAGCAACTATCGCATCTACCCCCACCCCTCCTCAACCTCAAAAGCCTTGAACGAGGACGTTCAACTCCGGAAGGAGGGAAATGTAACGTACCTGCTAAAGCAGTACTGTAAACATGTAGCATACTGTATGTAATAGACATTTATTAGATATTATTTTATTTTCACATTTTATCGTCTCAAGGATGTCTGGGATTCACACCCAAACATTCCTACAAAATTGCGTGAAGTACTTTATTTTGATCCGTTCACACCCCGGTAGCCCAATTAAGATGCCCTAATTAATTTGCACAAACGGCAGCTGTTCCCCTAGAACCTACACTAAACTACACATTCCACAGCTACCGTAATCCCCTGTAAAAATCGTAAACAACACCTGCACACAGTAAAATACGTAGAAGCCCCGCCGTACAGTAGTCTCAAGTGTAACAGTAGCGGCGGCCCCACAAAACATGTGTATACAGAGAAACCGATACAGGAAGCATGCACAGAAGCACAGAGGTGTGGCCAAGCCCACCGTAGAAAGCAAGTGAAGCACAGAAAGCATACGGTACCAGAAAAGCGTTAGAGAGGCGTAACTAAGAAAGCATAAAAAGCGTAGCCGGAAACGACGATTGGTGGAAGAAGATGGACAGAAGCTCGACCTCCCGCAGCGTCCAGGGAGTGGCCAAAATCGCCGTATAAAAGAAGAAGCAAAGCGTGATTTTGATCAATTCAGATTCTGATTCTGATTCTCATTCTTGTGTTTTTTCCGCACTCGCCCCGTCTTTATACATTTGCAAGCGGCCGACTATTCGAAAGCATTTAAACCGAGGCCCCCGTCCGTATTTTAATTCAAAGCGCGTTTATTGTCGACGTTCAAGCGACCGTCGATCCCCGTTGTTTTATTGTAATCATACGCCCGCGCCCCCGTCCCGTTATTTACCCCGCCGTATCGACGGATTGGTCCAAGTAAAGTACCTCACACAAAACTGGTCGTTACATATTTTGGTGACCGTACCGTTACGTTAACCAGTGGAACTCCCTGCCCCCAATTAGGTGTACTCTTATCCGGGCATTTAGAAGCATTAGATAATACAGTAGTAATCATTTCCTACAGTAAGACGGTATTCGTATTAAGCAAACTGGAAACCCCCTCCAACGAAGCATTAAGCGATACATTTCAACGAATACAGCGTGAAGCAAAAATTGAAGCATTTAAGCAGAAATCCCATCGTAAACCAAGAATGACCCACCAAACGCAAGATCATTTAGGAGAAATCGTTAGAGAACAGATAAACGATTTGTTTTCAGAACATTTTCGTACCCTACGCACACAATTGAATCAGAATACAGTAAACCCTACCCTAATAGACGATCTAAGAACAGCAAACATTCGTAATAACATGGCAAACAATTTCTACGCGAAACCTACAGTATTCACGGGCGGCGTGACCCAACATTTTGGTGAATGGAACAAAAGATTAGAACAATTCATGGCACTCCAAGGCATGAAAGATACAGACGTACAGTTAAAGTTGGCATGTTTAGAAATTCATTTAGGAGGAGCCGTGTTAGCAAAATTCAAAAGTTTAGCAAATTCCGAAAACCCTCCCCACACATACGAGCAGTATAAAGTCGCATTACAGGCATTTTTCCCAAACAATAGAGATAATGAGCTACATCAACAATTCTTACCCGAAAGAAAACAAAAGCGTTCAGAAACAGTAACGGAATTCTTATTTGATCTAGAACATCTCGCAACCCTCGCCTACCCTAACTTTAACACAGACGCACGAGAAATGATCATAAAACCCCTCTTTGTAGAAGGCATGCAAAACGAAATCAGGGAAGCAATTAAGTATAGAAGGTTCGCAACTCTAAAAGAAATGTCAGACGAAGCAGCTTACATTGAACAGCAAATCCTTAGAAACGAGTTAAAATCTAATGTCCTTCCCTTCATACCCCCAAAACCCGAACCCATCTTTTCCCCAACCAAAAATACAGACCAACAGGATCTTTTGCATCAGCTAGAACAACAAGTAAAAGATTTACAGTTGCAGATCAAACAAAAACCTCAACCCCCACAACAAAGTAGCTACAACAATTTCACTAACAATACTTTCAGCAGGAATAATGCTTACAGGAACAATACCACCCCTAGGCAACCCACATGTTTCCAGTGTGGACAAATCGGACACGTAGCTCGTAATTGTAAATCAGTAGGCACCCGAAAATCATGTGAAATCTGTTTCCGTAATAATCACAGTACACGTGATTGTAAAAGCCCATGCATCCACTGCTCCCAAACAGGACATAGATCAGATAACTGCCCTTCAAAACCCTACTCCAATTTTCAATGTTTTATATGCAAGCAGAGAGGTCATACAAGCAGATATTGTCCAAATCAGCAGAGTCGTAATATTCAAAATTGCATTGAGTACAGGCAACCCCAACCCCTCATGGACATTGACGACCCCGCATTTTACTCAAAATTACCCGCCATAACTAACGGCCCTCAGACTACTTTAGGAACTATCATGCCCAACACCCACCGCCGCAGTGACGAATACGTCCTTGATCTGGACGTACCCGATTGATGCGCCATGTCACCACCCCCCACGCCCGAAGCGGCAAAAATCGAAAAATCGCCGCCCACCATCCCCGTAGGCTACAAGATCCCCCGAAAACAAGACACTACGCCACCCACCGCCCCCGGAACCCCATCGAAAACAGGTCGCAACTTATTATCCCTCTTACACAGCCTGACCCCTGAACCCTACCAATTTCGCCCCCGCCAAACATTGCTACCGACCCCCGCAAGTAAGCAAGTCCAAACCCCATCCCATAACTCAACTTCTAAAGTTTTACAGAATGTTCAGATTGCAAACCGGCCACCCCCCCCCAGCGCAAAACCGCAAAACGACAACACCGAAAGCCCCAACACCAAACCGGCCACAACGAAAAAACACAGTGCCCCGCCGCCTCCACTAAAACATTCTATTGGCCGATGTTTTGTATTTTTCTTTGCATAATAATCCCCACATCGTGTCGTGCCCAATTTCAGATGTGTGGAACTTCATTGAGCGGTCACTCAATCAGCATACCAAAACTTGTATCATGCATGCCCCCTTCCACAGTAGACAAACCCGTACAAACATTCGGAAAAATCTATATCCCCTCCACTAAACCCCACATTACAGACGCATACAAATGCAGTATTCGCAAACGCAAAATTTGTACTAATACAGGATTTTTTGGATCAAAAGGTATTGTCTTCGACCAAACGGAAATGCAAAATCTAACCCCACATCTTTGTAAGGCAATCGTTATAGACAAAGAACACAACGGTCAAAAATTATACGAAACCCAACCAGGATTTTGGTCAACAAATAACTCCCTAAGCGTAGAATACACATGGTGTTGTACAGACCATTGTACCTCGGTCACTAACGTCATCATAGAAATAGGAGAAATAGCATCTTGGAATGGAAAATCGATGACAGGTACATTAGGCGACCTAGGGTCATGCAAACCGACATCAGGTCATTGTGTCACAGCCGACGGATCTATTATCTGGAATGAAACAGCATTCGAAAACTTATGCCCCTTCGAATACAAAAATACACATCCCATAAAACTCACGCCAACCCACATGATAATAGAAGAGCTACAAGGTGCATTCTCGGTTAAAAATACAGTTTTTTCGAACCCCAATTGCCCAGAAATCCAAGACAGCATTCTAACCGAACAAGGCATTATTGTACAATTAGACAAAAGCACCCCACATCGTAATGCATTTTTAACCCCAAAAACCAACGAAACTCATACTACACTATACGATTTTGATGATTTTGAACCCATCAATGCAAAACTAAACTATCTAGCAGACAAAATACAAGAATTGGAAATTCAAAATTTCAAAAACGTATGGAGTGAATTATGCAGACAGGCACAGCGTCACCTTGATCTCGTATGGCAAATTTTACGTCTTGATGCAACCCTTGGAGCCCGTGCATTCCTACAGCGAACCGACATCATAGCAGAATTTACAGGAGAAGCCCTCACAGTCTGGCCCTGTAAACAAGTAAATGCATCTAAAATCTTTTACAACCACAAAATCAACCAAACATGTTACAAACTTTTGCCCATCCTCGTAGGAACCGAACTCATGTTTTCAAATCCAGGAGGCAACGATTTGACCCCTTTTTCGCAAACCGTTGACTGCCATCACATGCATGTAGCCCTTTACAAACAGAATAATACATGGGTCAGTGAAACAGGATCCCCACATGTCACAAATTTACCTTTAGAAATCATTTGGAACCAAAATTTCTCCCTTTTCCATTTTAATACACCCGCAATTTTCCATGATCAACTTGCAACAATTTCGACAAACTTACTCTTTTTGAAACAATACATTTATAAAACTCACACACTTGAAAACATTGTCAAAAAACTCGTCAATTACACCGCCCAAATGTCTCTCAATTCCGATATAGTTTACAACATGATCTCAGGCACTGGCCAAGCACTCGGAAATACACTCTCTGGCGCCGGTCAAGGCATAGAACATGTAATTACCGGTACCACCCAAAGTCTCACAGACGGATTAAACAATTTACTCAAAGGACCCCTGCAAATCATTATAAATCTCGCCGTTATTACTGTAGTTATCGCAGGCGTCTTTTATTCGTTCCTCGTTCTTCGAAAATATTTCCCCTCTCCAAAGCATCATGCCACAAACGAACATGCATACGAAATACCATCAAACAACAGACATTTACATGAGACTATTCCCCCATCATTCGGCCATGCTCTTTTAGAATTAGCTAATCGTCGTGGGGCGCAAACACAGCAGAAATACGTCCTTGTCGATATCGATACCCCCCGAACTCCTGCAATCGAACTCATTAATCAAATTCAGCAATCTGCATCAAATAAGCCACCCCAAAACGTACATGAGAAACATACCCCTCATATTCCAATCACACTTAACGGCAAATTAATGACAAAAGGCATGATTGACACTGGTGCAGTTTACTCACTCATTGATTCCCGAATCGCTCAACTTTTACAGTTAGACATGAAACCCCCGCTAGTCCAAGCAAAAGCAGCAAATAATCTTCCGATTCACTTTGTAGGAACCACTTTTGTCACAGTGACAGCCCAAACAATCCAAGAAACAATCATGGTCCATGTCCAAAAAGATTGCACAGCAGACATCCTTCTAGGCAAAAACTTTCTAAGTCGATTTTCGGAATACACTATCAACAGTCAAAAATCACAGGTCAAATTTGGAAATGTTATACTACCTTGTGATGGCCTAGAATATAGCCCTCTTTCGACCCGTGGTGGAACTTATCTAGACGAGAAATTAGAATTACCACCCCGTACAGTAACCGAATTTACTGTCCCCTTGCCCAAATCGTACTTACAGGTCAAACAGCTTGAATTCACCCCGAAACCCAAACAGAACTCTAAAGTCCATTTCGCAGCTTGCATCTCTGAAAATCAAAACAGTCGCATACGCATATCCGTCTTAAACACACAAGAAACAGCCCAAATTCTTTATCCTGGAACATGCATTGGTACAGTCTCATGTTACATCCCGAAACAAAATACTCCCGCTAACGTAACCCCTTCCACGCAAAACCAGCCCAACCGTTTTGATACATTCACATGGTTAAAAGAAAATGTTAATTTAACCTCCAGTGACCTCACAGAAACCGAGAAAATGCAACTCCTCTGCGCCCTATCGAAGTACCCTACATTATATGCTAAATCCAAAATGGATGTAGGTAGAACCACCCTCGTTTCGCATACAATTGACACCAATGGCTCCCAACCCGTACGTAGACAACTTTATCGGACTTCCCCAAAAGAAAAGCAAATCATACAAGCAGAAGTTGAGCAACTCGCAGCAGCAGGTGTCATAAGCCAAAGCAATTCCCCATGGTGTACCAACACAGTTTTAGTTCCCAAAAAAGACGGAGGCCATCGTTTATGCATTGATTTTAGAGGCCTCAATAAAGTCACCAAAAAAGATACCTACCCCTTACCCCGTATAGACGAAATTCTAGACACCCTCCGTGGAATGAAATATTTCACCTCCCTTGACCAATCCAATGCATACTATTCCATTCCCATAGCACAAGCGGACAGAGAAAAAACGGCCTTCAATTGCTCAGCTGGCCAGTATCAATTCAATTACCTCCCTTTTGGACTCACCAATGCCCCAGCCACATTCCAAAGGCTAATGGATGTTATTCTTTCGGGTCTGCAATGGAACACATGCCTTGTATATCTCGACGATGTTTTGGTATTCGCAGACTCCCATGCCCAAATGCTGGAACGTTTAGACACTATTCTTACCCGATTCTCACAAGCAGGCCTTAAGCTAAACATACAAAAATGCAAATTCTGCCAGCCCCAAGTCCAATACTTAGGCCACGTCATTTCTCAGCAAGGCATTTCACCAGATCCCCATAAGGTACAGGCTGACATCACTGCAGCCACTATTGCCAAGCTATTCGTGACCTAAATTGTTTGTCGTCATGGGTCCCCAAAAATCATCCATTGTGATCGTGGCACCGATTTCGTATCTGATCTTTTCTCACGGATCACCAGTTTATGCAATACTCAGAAAATTCACACTACCCCATATCATCCCATTGCCAATGGAGAAGTTGAGCGTTGCAACCAAACCCTAGCCACCCGTATCCGCATGTACATCAATTCAAATCACACTGATTGGGATACTTATCTCCCGTACGCCGTTTTTTCGATCAACATTCATAAAAATGATAGCACTTCATATCCCCCATTTGAATTACTCCACGGTAGGCAAGCTAATCTGCCATCAGATGCAGCTTTAAATTTTTTCCCCACGTCCTACATGGTTGACTTAGACGATTACGCCCTTCGTGTAAAATCGCATTTCACAGAAGCACTCTCAACCGTGCAGAAAAGTTTGCAAAAAGCCCAAGCCCACTATACCCGTCAGTATAACAAACATGCTCAGAACGTACATTACAAGGCAGGTGATCTTATTCTCTACAAAAATCATTCGTGTAAACAAGGGCTGACTCCCAAATTCCTCCCTCGCCAGAACGGGCCCTATACAGTTACAAATTTCATGTACCCCAATGTTACACTCAAACACCCCCATAAGAATATTACATTTACGGTGCATGTAAACGAAACAACCCCTTTCTACCCTCAGAAAGCAACTATCGCATCTACCCCCACCCCTCCTCAACCTCAAAAGCCTTGAACGAGGACGTTCAACTCCGGAAGGAGGGAAATGTAACGTACCTGCTAAAGCAGTACTGTAAACATGTAGCATACTGTATGTAATAGACATTTATTAGATATTATTTTATTTTCACATTTTATCGTCTCAAGGATGTCTGGGATTCACACCCAAACATTCCTACAAAATTGCGTGAAGTACTTTATTTTGATCCGTTCACACCCCGGTAGCCCAATTAAGATGCCCTAATTAATTTGCACAAACGGCAGCTGTTCCCCTAGAACCTACACTAAACTACACATTCCACAGCTACCGTAATCCCCTGTAAAAATCGTAAACAACACCTGCACACAGTAAAATACGTAGAAGCCCCGCCGTACAGTAGTCTCAAGTGTAACAGTAGCGGCGGCCCCACAAAACATGTGTATACAGAGAAACCGATACAGGAAGCATGCACAGAAGCACAGAGGTGTGGCCAAGCCCACCGTAGAAAGCAAGTGAAGCACAGAAAGCATACGGTACCAGAAAAGCGTTAGAGAGGCGTAACTAAGAAAGCATAAAAAGCGTAGCCGGAAACGACGATTGGTGGAAGAAGATGGACAGAAGCTCGACCTCCCGCAGCGTCCAGGGAGTGGCCAAAATCGCCGTATAAAAGAAGAAGCAAAGCGTGATTTATTCATTCTTATTTTTGTATCGTTTAAATTTTCGACCCGCGCCCTTATTTGCAAGCAACCGTCTTCGAAAGCAAATAAACCGTGTCGTGTATTTTGTTATTTGCAAGCAACCGCGCCGCCCCAGTTTTATTTTGTCGACGTTCAAGCGACCGTCGATTACCCGTTGTTGTGTTGTAACCGTTCGCCCGCGCCCCGTCCCGTTTTGTCCCCGCCGTATCGACCAATTGGTTAGAAGTAAAGTACCTCACACAAATCTGGTCGTTACAGTAAATAGAGGCCGGAGGCGAGAATATGCAAATTTATTTGACGGGCGGCGAATGCAGTTGAAATATGTAAATTAAAATAATAACGACAAACAGCAAATGCGAGACTCAGGCTAAAAACGCAACAAGACGATTAGAGTCGAAGACAAGACACACAAATGACAAAACAAGACCTTTTAAAGGGCCCCATAAACTACAGTATGCCTTGGGCGGAGTTAACACTCCCCCAAGCTAACTTCTGCAGTGGAAATGGCTGCAGAAGATGCCTATGGTCACATAGACATTTTTCCAGTTCACAACGTTAAGCATTGGGGCGAGTTTTCACTCTCCATGCTTAGCATAGGAACGTCATCTAGTGAGAATTTCAAACTAGTCGTTTCACGTTGTGAAACGTCGCTAGTTTTTACTGATAAGAGGTGCACGTTGTGCCCCAATTACAGCGATGAGCTCGAAGAGCTTATCTCTAACGGAAATTCTTGACTAGCGGGTTACATACTGTAGTCTACGTGTATAACAAAATAACAAATCGAAACGGAAATAAAAGTGCACAAATGAAACAGAAACAAAACATAAAAAGTACACACAGAAATTTCATGTAAAAATTATAAAAACGAAACGTAAAATTGATGTAAATTAATGTAACACAAAACGTGACGAAAAACATAACGAAAAAATGTGATGTGAATCACGTGAGGTTCAATGAAATTCGTGGGCATGTGACACTAGGTTGCGACACAAACCAATCGAATTGGAACCCTTTCGTTCATGCCCTTTGATTCTTTGAAAAAAAATGTTTCTCAATTGAACCACTAATCCATATGTTTCACTTGTTCAGGGAAACAATAGGTGTAAAACTCTCTCGTATTTCATCCTTCCTCAATTAGCAATTTCCAAGTTACGGCCACTTTTACGTCAGAGTTCTGCTTTTCCTGGGAAAAGTAACAAATTTTTGAATAAAAAATCCTACAGTAAAATTTTTCTTTAAGCGATTGATTTTTACGGCAGTGCTAATATTATTCTCATTTTTAAAATTGCAAACATTTTGTAAAAAAACGCATTGCAATCGTACGCAAATCTAGTGGCACGGTATTACAGTAATTTATTTGAGTATTGTGACGTTTTTTGTGATCCATTTCTTCCAAATGATTCTCTACACGAAAAAAAAAGATGCTCATGCAAATGATAAATAACCTGCGTACACAGCCTTCTTCTTTCTCAGCTTGACTTAACTTGAAAAAAGATCATTTGAAAATGAATGGTAAATAATTAAGTTTTTGAAGAAAGCAGGAATTCTTTTTTCTCAAGACGCCTTTTGACCGAAGCTGGTTTTAGTTGAAATCTAGTTGACCTCCCTTGTTATCGATTGTGTTTTCATCCTATCATTTACTATAGTCTGTTTTTAACTGCTTGTAAATATGTAGAAAGCAAACACTATTTCATATTTTTACTTATCTGCTAAAGCATATGTCACATAGGACTGATAATGTGTGAGCATACTCACAACTGTCGTTTTTTACAGAATACGAGAAGGGCCACTTGAAAAAATTTGGATAAGAAGAAAAATTTTAGTTTTTTGTCGGGTTCCTGAGCAAATATGGGATGGTCTCAGAACAGCCTACAGAGTTCAAAATTTAGATTGTCCTCCATAATTACTGCATTTTGGGTGAAAAATAAACATTTTTGACGTTTTAGTGAAAAATCTCTAAACGTAAAAATTTTTATGAAAACCAATATGTTCGTCGAATTCCCCGTGCAAAACAACCTCCCCAGCTGCGCCCTCGATCTTTATTTTTTCAAAATGGGATCTTAATTCTTTTTCAATATGGTATCATAATTTGTTTCCAAGATTATCTTAAGTCGAACATCGAAAAACTCTTGCATCTTGATTTTTTGCGATGCATCTCGAAATTTTTGTGAAGCATTTTGAAATTTTTGGGATGCATCTTTAAAAAATGTTGTGCATCATGTTCGAAGGTAACGACTTTTTTCAAGTGATAACATATTTTTTCAAGTGGTAACAAATTTTTTCAAGTGGCGCTTCTCGTTTTCCGTAGTTTTTTGATTTGCAAGTATTTCACAAAAAAACTGACCAATGTTCGCAAGCTATCAGATATCAAAAACGCTTTTTTAATAGTAGAATTTTTTGATTGTTTGGCTTGGGCAAGATTATTCTAGTACAAATGTCACAGATCGACCATGAGAGTAACTTTTTTTACAGAGTGCCAATCGGAATTTATATTTTTATTTTTAATGCCGAATCTGTACAGCCTGTTATAGATCACAATCTGCGATGTTGGTTCTGATTTTTGTTCCAATATGAATTAAGCCGTTTGGTGCATGATGTACATTAAATGGGAGTAGATTTTATTCTGAACAGTTTCACTAACGGGATCAGATAAAGCATGGCTGGTTACATACACTTGTTTTGTAAAATATTTATAAATACATAAATCCGTATACTAAGCTGCTATGGTTTGGTGAAACATGGACATCGTCATATTTAGAAAATATGTCACGAATCAATTGCCAATGCATTTAAAGGATTAGAATCACATTTTTTTCAGAATCCACTTTTTATAGGATATTTTTGTCGAGCTATGGCTGAGCTGGACGGCAAGAAATCTGCTGCCAATAACATATTTGGAATTTTTCGTCGGATATCCAAAAAAGACAAGGAAAAGGTAACCGTTCTCCAGGTTATAAATGCAGATTCTCTACGAATCGATATACTATTGTCGCTCTAGTTTTCAAAGTTTCCACATAACGTTTCAGGAAACGGTTAAAAGTCCGAAAATTAAACAAGAAATGATACAAGGACAAACGGCACCTAAGCGAAAAATATCGTCGAAGCGCAGTCTGGCAATTCCGCCATTTGAAGCTAGTTTGGATTGGGATACTGGCCGACTTTTCATGCCTCCCGAAGATGAACACATAGGTCGGTATAATTATCCTTGCTCAATTGTTCAGAGCTGTAAAGTGTTTCATGGAACACATCCGGCCAGCACGTCAAAAAATAACATTCGGGGAGGGGCTCGATCCTCGAATTTCTGCTTACAAGGCAGACGGCTACCAACTGCAGCAGCCGAGCCACATGGATGCTTCGGGGATTGTGGTTGTAGTGATGGTGATGAATGCAGGGCATACCGCATGATGAATAACTGAACACACCACTACAACACCCCTACCCCTTCGAGGATTAAGGCCCGTGGGTCGTCATCAATGTTGCATGACCAAGTCCAGGCATGTCAGAAAATTAACGCTCGGTGAGGAGCTCGAACCTCGGCCTTCTGCATACAAGGCAGACGGCTACTAACTGCGCTAATCGAGCCACGTGGATGCTTCGGAAATTGTGGTTGCAGTGATGATGAGTGTAGGGCATGCCCCATGATTAACAGCCGGAAGCACCACTACAACATGATTCCAGATTTTTTTCTCATTTCTTAATTTGAAATTTCACTGTTCGAGTATCTATCACGAATTATATCCTCTTTCAACATTGACGTTTTACCAAATTCTGATGAAGCGATTACTTGAGTTTACATGAGTGATTCAAATTAGAGACCTATCAAAAATGGTATCACTACTCGGATCGATATTTTTTATTTCCGAAGAGCCTTTTACAGTCTACTGCAGGTAGACATACAAATCAATCCTGTTGGAGCACTACTGATAGTTTCCAACCGAACAGTAACAAGAGATTGCTTGCATTTACAAAAAAAAATTGAAACTTCTCACGTAATATTTATTTTTTGCATAGGAAAATAAACCTACTAAAGAATTCCAGTATTCCGAACGACCCCCTTGTTACACTCTGTTCGCTGAAGTCGAGTGAGCGATAAGTTCCTTAACTTAATAGTACATTAACAAATCGCTAATAATATCAAGTTTGAGGTTTAATGTCTGTAATACAATCAATCTAAGTTTCATGATGAAAACCTTCACATACCTTGCTGTAACAAGAACTTTTTAAAACGCTAAAAATAATAACATATGTTGGAAAATCTAAAAAACACAATTCTTCTAGAATTTCTATTGATTTGCTGCTTCAGAAATATGAGAAAGATTTCATAGCAGACCCCACCTTGAAAAATTCCAGAAACGCCTCATGTTTTTTGAGCAATAGTTGTGCATTTATTTTCGTCCCACGAGAGTTGCTAAATTCTCAACATAAACAGTGTCACGATAAATCAGATTATAGAATGTGAATGTGATTGACTTGCAGGACTATTCGTTGACGAAATCTGACAGTCTCCCACGAATTGAAATTGGTGAATTTGTAACTCAATATTTCGGTTCCAGTATGCCAGCCCAGCAATAGAATCCGTATTTAAATATGAGAACAGAATTTCACTTTGAAGATAAGTGCTTTTCATAAAATTTTGCAACAAGGGTCATCAATCCCGCTGATTGACCATGTGAAAGAAATATTTCAGCCAGTTTCGTTTTCACATAACTTATCGAACGCCCATAGACTGGAGGAGTGTTCGAGTTTTGATGAATTTAGAATCCAACGGAAAGTTTTCATACGTCTGATTGATGTCTGGGTAGGATCTGAAGGATGGTATCAGATTTGATCAAATCCCACGAAAAATCGACGTGAATTTTTGTCTTGTAGTCATGCTGCCTGCAGCACGTTACCAGTCACCATTAAGACCCTCCTCAATACACGCGTTTTCCTTTCTTATCATGTGGCAGGAAGTGTAATTACGTTCCAGTTTACCCTTCAAAAACGATTGTGACCCGTTATCTCGAACATCCCGTTACTTCGAACGTCCCAATACGTTCAGAAAATATCAAATTCCCGTTGCCTCGAACAATGTTATTTTTGTTCGAAAGGATTTTTATTCTAAGCATCCCATCACCTTCAATGCGCAACTAAGCGTAAGCCATAGCTTAAGGCTGCGCATAAGCCTGAGCCTACCCTAGGCCTGAGCATAAGCATAAGTCGAAGTCAAAGTTCAAGATTAAGCCTAAGATTATGCCTCCAGAACCTAAGTCTGAGCCTAAGCCCGAGCCTAGACGCCAGGCTGTTTCGGCGCCAGCCATTTCGGCTCCTAAAATCATATAATTTTCTATGCAAAGGCAAAATAAAAAAATCAGCATTATTTCCCCAGTCACTTTCTGAGGCTGTAGTAGTTGTGTAGAAGAGTACATAAAGAAAGAAAAAGCTGCACTACTAACAAGAAAAAAAAATAACAGAGGCTAGAAAATAGTTGCAAAAATAAAAAATGGTTGCAGAGAAGGAAGAAGGCTTTTTTACCGAAAATGTCAAAAGTTATGCAACAGAAAGCATATGCATAAAGTGCAACAAATAAAAAATAGATAATTATATTTTTTCTTGAAATACTTGCAAGTAATGAAAGATGGAAAGCATGATTTTCAAAATTTTTTGGTAAATCGTATGTCACCAAGCGCCGAAAACTTGTGAGCATACTCAACTAACCTTTACCTATTTTTTTGAATAAAAAAAGTTCACAGAAAAAATTTCTTGTAAATGATGTCAACCACAAAGCTAATTTCTGTCAATTTTCACTTTGCAAGCATTATAAAAATAGACTATAGGTAAAGCAGTTTCATTTCCATACAGAAAAAATATTAGGCAAAACTAATGAAAATCATAGATCCATTTCGAGCTTATTGCTATCGTTTTCCGACAGCAAAAAATACAAAAAGAAATGTCAGGTAGAAAGCAATGACATGAAAAAAGAACGAAGGTAAAGAAAACGGAAGAAAAAATTGAAGAAAACAAAAAAATTTTGGCGCCGAAATGGCGAGCACCGAAATGGCCGGCACCGAAAGATCCCTTTCCACTCGAAAACATCGGTCGAAACTTATTTTATTATTGTGTTTATTATTTAGTAAAGTTTACTGCACTGCATTAGCACATTGGTGTCAGGAACTACCTCTGCAAAAGTAGCAGCAACCTGGTCGTCTGGCCAGTTATGTTCTGCAGCTGTTATATCCGCCTGCGGCCGGCCCATGCAGTCCCTCTTGGCGAAGAGCAACGTACTCAGCAGGCTCCGAATCCTGACCAGATCTCAAACTCCACATTCTGGATGTTGAAGGTCGGGTTTCGATTTCACCCAAAAATGTCTGACCATAACCAAATTGATTGGTTTTAATAGGATTTTTGAGGGTGGACTTGAAATTTTTACTCTAAAATGCACCAAATCCTGCATGATTCGGGTAATCCTGCTCAGAGCATTACATGGTCATAAATGTCGTACATTGAATGGGATCGGGTTATACGAACTTGAATTGTTTTGCCTCCTGGCTTTGTATTGAAAAGTCGACTATCAACATTCAGTGGGTCTTTATGCATAGATACTGAAAAATCCAGCAGCAATGAAATCCGATACCGTAAAACTTCCGACCGGCTTTTCGCCGATCGGCAAGCACAACAACAACAACAACAACAACAACAACAAAATTCAACAACTAACTATTATTCCGAAAATAACGAGAAAAAGACCACCATTATGGGTTTAGAAAATCGGTTATTCCACGACCGAGAGCTTATGACGGCGAATAATGAGCAAAAGCAAAAAACTGCTGATCAAACAGAAAAGAACGACGAACTAACAGTGGAAACTGTTGCCGTTAGTCATCCAACGGGGACCGTTCAACGAGAAGATAAGGTTGGTGTTGTTGCTGCTGCTGCTATTAGTTTCTAGTATCTTTCATCATTCTATTCCATTATAGCAGCTCGAATATTTGTTGTACGATGCTGGAATTCTCGCTACGAACGGTAAAATTATGGAATAGTTTTGTATGTACGTGTTAAACTGGAGATATAATCTGTTAGGCTTCTGTTAACCTTATGCTTTTAATTATGGTGGACATGTGTGTAGAGAATATTTGCCGATTCTCTTAATTAGTGTGAATATTCGTTATACAGGACACTCCAGAAATCCATCGTCGAAAACATTTTGTACGAATAGTACCTCAGCTAGACGTGCTTTCTTTAGTTTATTGCTTTAGGATTTCGTACCTACAGTAAATACTGTTATCTGCACCATGTTCCAGTTACTGTATTTAGGCTTAACCATTAATGATATTTAAACGAATCAAAAGCATATCTTTAACGTTTGAGCAGGAATCGCTCATTTTGATGATCAATAGCAGAAGTTTATCAGTTGAACTTGCTTTTTCCGAAAATTGACAGTACTTTCTCTACGTAGATCGCAAATCCCCTTAACACTATGAAAATCTAATCCCTCTATACCTATGTATACTTGTCCGTCGTGCGTTTTTATCTGAGACTTGATTTTTTACCCGAAACTTGACCTTCAACGTTGTCAGTTTTTTACATTCGTTTTCGAGTTCAGCAGGATGACTCAATTTCACATTGTGTCATTCTGCTGAACTCGAAAACGAATGAAATTCTAACATTTGGTACTGGAGAAATTTTTTACCAACTGCGGGAATGGCGACGTCAAAGATCTGTTGTGATCACTGTTTTGTATGATTTTCGAATGAAAAAAAAACTAATTGAAATTAAGCTTATGTGAATATCGGGAACACAAACTAAACAAGAGATTATTAGAATTCGACTGAATACATCATGCTAAGATTTTTTCTCCGTGTCATCTTCGGGAGCAATTACCTTCTTTAGATTCTCTAGTGCAATCTATCCTATTCAGGTCTATCGAGCAGGAAAATTCGCACATTTCAACCTGTTGTGAAACGGACTCTAAAGTCTGTTCGGCTCATGCACGCGTCGGTCTACGTTCTCTCTAAAGCTGGATATATACTTACCCGTACGCACGTGCGGAGCAGTTTTGCGACCTGCCAATGTGCGGCCAAAATGCGGGTTGTCAAAATATACTTCAGCCAAAAAAGCGCATGCAGCCCCATTGCGGGCCGCATTTGAATATACTTAACCGTACGCGTACGGGTGTGAGGGAGGGCTGGAAAATCAAGTACAATCGTGCGCCATGAGCAAAAAACGATAGTTTACAAGTATGATAAGCTAACGGCCGCGCCTGATAGAAACTAGTTAAGATTTTACCCATGACCGGCGCGAAGCGCTGGAAACGCATCTTTTCGGTTTTGAATTCCCCCAAATTTTTTCCTCAATGAGAACCATACACAAAATTTTTTTCTCATTTCGAAATTTTTTTCCTCAAAACATCCCATTTTTGAGGAAAAAACGGTACCCCTTCCCCCGAACGTATGACATTGCGTTTTAAAATGCACCAGGCACAGTAGCCATGTATTTTCCGTGCGTAATATTTTCTGAATTTTCTACCAT
Organism: Romanomermis culicivorax; assembly: GCA_963922205.1. Lineage (NCBI taxonomy): Eukaryota > Metazoa > Nematoda > Enoplea > Mermithida > Mermithidae > Romanomermis > Romanomermis culicivorax. Next base: position 38,505 of record CAWUHX010000477.1, read on the forward strand.
GCATCCGAAAATGTTTTTTCCAACTTTGGAAACAGTCCTAAGTTCCCCCCCCCCCGTTTCAGAAACAAGCTTAAAATATTCGCACGCGATCGCATCGCGCCAACGGAGGACTCGAAAATGAAGTTCAATCGTGCGCCATGGGCAAAAAACAATACTTTACTGTATTGCGGCGGTGGTTCCTGATCCGCATGAATTACAGATGTGCGAAAAAGTAGAAATGGTTTCTACTTGCCCGCACGCGCAAAATTATTGGGTCCCGCAAATTTTTCGCCCGGCACCCCCAATGCGGCGCACGATTGTGCGTTCAATTTCCGGGCCGCAAATTGCGGGGCCCGCTCAAAAATTGGCGGCGCACGTGCGTACGGATAAGTATATACCCGGCTTAAACATTGCACAGGAATTGATTCATAGTTCCCAGAATCGAATCAAAATGTGTCTTTTTTCGCCAGTCCCTACAACTTCAAAACATTCGCGAAAATCACGAATTCTTCAATCACAGGTTGCATATTTAGAAATGTCAGATGTTTCCATCGCTACTGATCGTTATTAATCTTTCGCTCAATTTTACTAAGACTTAAAAAAATCCGGCAATACTGAATTTTCAGAAATTGAAGTTCACATGAGTTTGTTCTGGGCGATAAACCTATGCTCAGTCGGTTATATTTCATTAGGAGCCTGATTAGACAAACCTGAAACTTTTTTCAGAATGTAGCGTGTCAAGACGTGTCTAAAATTTGTCTTCAAAAAATCTGAAAATCAAATATCGAAATTAAATTTTTTTGACCAAGATTTTTCAGGACGACTGAATAATTTTTATACGACAAAAGCTTACCAGTAACCGTATTAATTTTTTTCGTTTTCTTTTTACTTGGGGCAGGAAATAGGTAGAACCAGAAACCTAAGTGCATGATATCAGGAACCCGTTCCTAGCCCTATATTAGCCGGTAAATCCTCAAAAAGATCTATAGTTACTTTTCTCTGAAATATAACCAGATAAAGTGAAAAAGTAACTGTTTTAAGTTTTCGGATTTTATGCCGCACCATATGTCACGTAGAAGTGAAAATTTGTGAGACTACTCAGCTGACCTTTTTGAATGAGCAATTTCCTGAAGGATACTTTGTGTAAATGCTTCAGACTATATTGCTAATTTACAGTATTTTTCAATTCACAAGCATTTTATAGAAAAACAGGCTACGGTTGAAAGCAATTGCAAGAATCCAAGGTTTCTGCAGGAATTGGAAAGTATAGTTTAAAAGATGCCAGATTAGATTATTAAAAAAAGCCAAAAAATAAGTTTTAGATCCGTCGCCCAATATATTGGCTGTAGACATGGTTTAAACCTGCAGCCAAAAGGCGAACCATACGTCATAACTTTGTGACTTCTTTTGGAAAAGTGACTTGAATTGTGCTGGAACTACATCCATTTGAGGCCATTCAAAGAAGACTTTTTCCAAATAATATTCTTGAACGAACTATCGAAGACGTGAACGATCTCACTCGACATTCGGATGCCCTAATTTCGAGAACGATTGCTAAAATGCCTTCTTTTTTATCCTAGGTTCCGACTCGATTTATAGGTTCACGGGCTTCATGTCCTACGATTTATGAATACGAAATTTCACTTTCTGGGATCCAATTCCGGATTATACCCGCCCACTCGCCGAGTCCGATCTTCGGGTCCAGTCTCGGGTAGTTCTGGCGCTAAAAAAGACCAAAAATTTATCTAGCCATTTTCGCCCAGGTCCGCTTTTTAGTAACCATGTGATCTGACAACTTCCACGCTTGGACGCACATTTGGCTGATGAGTTTCTACCTATAGTCTGTTTTCTTTGAAATGCTTCTAAATAATGAAAGTGAAAAGCAAGTAGTATTTCAGATTTTCACGATTTGCTGTTGAACAATATATCGCATAGGACTGGAAATTTGTGAGCACGCTGAACTAAACCTCTAACAATTTTTCGAGTAAAAAGTTTTACAGAAAGAGCTCTGCGTAAACGATTTTGACGACGGCATTGATTTGTGTCACTTTTATACTTGGAAGCATTTTATAAAAAACAGCCTATAGTCATTTGAAATATCGGAGAGTATTTTTGCCATCATAATTTTACTCGTTTGTTTCTCTCGCATCACTGAAGCTAAGTTGAAAGGGGGATCATAATGATTTATTCTCAAACTACAGTTACTATCATAAGGCATTTAATAATAAAAATTGAGGAATGTACGTTCCGTTTTTGACTAAATCTGAAAAAATGATTTTCTGAGATTTTCGATCTGTCCATTCTAAAATCCAGGGTTCTTCCAACGCATTATCAATTCTTCAAATTGAGTAGCAAATCATCTTTCATGAAACTTTAAGAAGTTGGAATTCGGCGTCACGTTCCATGTGTGCATTTGTGGTCTGCCTTTCTTGAAATAAGGTTATAAAACTAAAAAACAAATACTGTTTCATATTTATACGGTTTTCTGATAAACCATACATAGCATTGGAAGTTTTTTATCAATTTTTCGAGTGGAAAATCTTGCTGTATAAACGGTTCTGGTGGTATTGATGAAAAAACAGACAATTAGTACGGTTTTCGAGATAAATATAAATAATGTTTCGATTGTCAAGGAAATTTTTGTGTAGGCTATGTACACAGCCATGAGCATAAACGACAAGTGTAATATTGTTCAGGTAGCTATGAACTCTGGAGCATATGTCACTCTCTGGGTTTGGAGAAAGATGAACAGATCGGGTAAAATTTTTAATCATACTTTTTTCACGTAACCCCATTTATCAACAAATTTATTTTTTATTCGTCATGAAGCTATGTTTGAAAATCTTTTTGGACCGATCATTTCGGAGCCGTATTCATCAACATGCTAGTCATAGCATTCAAAGTTGTATATTCATACTACATACATACATAGCTGTTCTTTGATTACCAGTTACCGGTTAGAAAATAAAGTGCATTGAGATCAGATCTAAAATGCCGAAAGAAAATGCTTTTTGGCATTCATCTCTCACAATTTACCGAGGTTGATTGGGTCATCAAATTTGACTATGTCGCTGAACATTTTCAGACTTTCTTTGCTCCGAGATACAGCTGTTCCAACTTCCGATTTCAATGAAAAATGGATGTTTTTTTGCGGAACGCTTTTTGACCTACGATTTTCGTTGAGAGTTGGGTCTCTTTAAACACTCATAATGAGGATGTTTGTTTTGCACTGGGATCATAAGTTTGCGACAGGTCCTATGAGATGGTCCATCAAATTTTTAAGCATAGAATCGGATCGACTTTGCGAGGTTGCGGATAACAAAGCAATTCGTAATTTCTGAACTGCACAAGTGATTGTTATCATGTAAAATAAAAATAAACGGATGACAAAATGAGTTTGATTGAAAGTGTCCTCTATTTCGCTGTATATCATGTTTTGTACATCTTTGTTCATTAGCCAATGCCATGAGTCGGATCTGTGGGTAATACAATGCCTCCTGTCTTATAACGTCGTTACGCTGTAACAAGTCTGCGTCTGAGCTCCAGGCTTGGCCTAAGTCTAAGCATAAGCCTGAGCATAAGCGTAAGTCTAAGTCAATAATAATAACGTTCAAAATTAATCTTTGTGTCCCTTTACCTCGACTATACCATTAACTCGACCAATGTTAAATTAATTTACCGTTATTTCGATCAATGTATTTTTATTTTAAAAACTACTATTTTATTACTATCCCATTATCTCTATATCAGATGGTATCCTAACGTATAAAAAATCTTTGCACTTTCTGTAAATTGCGACGTTATCACTACAATTTGAGGGTAGATAGAAATAAAAGTGTGAAATCTGAATACAACATGTGTTGGCGTGACGCGCGACTAAACAAAGTTCAGCATGCAATCAAAACGTTTTCAAATTATTCTTCCCAAAATTTTGGGGGAAGGGTCTCAGAATGAAAAAAAACCAATTTTTTCACCAAAATAAGTCTGAGAAACGATTCAAAAAATAATTTTTGTCAAAAAAACGGTAAAAAATGTATCCACGGTGCGAAGCGCCGAGAAAATTGATGCTTTTGACCATACATGCACAGCATAGAAATTCTGCTGGGGGTCAGCCAGCATAGGGGGTGGAATACAAATTTTTTTTAAATTCTTGATGATGAAAAGAAAAGTCTCAGAAAGTCTTTTAACATACAAGCAGCATATTCTTCAAGCCATATTAGTCAGATATGTGAAATAATTCGCTTAGACAGCACTTTTTAAAGTTTTCATGTTACTTTTTTTGAATCTAGTATGATTTGTTTAGAAAAATTGTCAAACTACAGCATCATTTACATTTTTATGACGACTTTCTCTTCTCTCTTGCTCATTTTCCTTCGTCGTCTTCTGAATCATTGCTGGAAAAGTCAAATCTGCTGGGGGTCAGCAAGAATCTGCTGGGGGTCAATAAAAATCTGCTGGGGGTCAAACCCCCCCCCCCCACGTGCATGTATGCTTTTGACCATTGTTTGTTCAAAAATTGACATTTTTCATCAAAAAAATGACATTTTCAGTATTTTTCCGATCAAAAGTATGAGGGTCCTTATGATTACCATATGTCTAGCCATAGCATTGGAAAATCTTGGGGGGAGGGGGTTCGCCCGATGGCTAGCCATATGGCCGACGATTTCTGGCGGTCCTATAGCACTCCCCCCAAATAAATGCGTTGTGTTCCCTTACCCCGACCATCCCGTTACCCCGACTGTCCCTTTATCCCGACCATCCATTTATCCTGACCATCCCATTACCCCGACTAATGCATGAAATTCCCGATATTCCGACCAATGCAAAATTTTATGAAAGGCTCCTCTTTTATAATAATCCCATTACCCCGAGTGTTGTTTTTTTCAAGTCTGTATTTACGTTGTAATTTTGAACTTACAGATTTACATTCTTTAGTGCAAAACAAAATTAATGAATTGATTATGAAAAATGATATTACGGGTACTACAACGTTTCTGATTCATTTATTTTTCATTTAATTCAGACCAAATCAAAAAAATAAATACGGCCTTCAGCCTAATTACTGTATATGAGTTGTTTGTTAATTTTGAGCATGGATTTCTGTGACTAGTGAGTAGGCATTTATTTTTCCTTTAAAATTTTCCTTAGGCTTAGGCTTAGGGTACAGCAGCTGCGCCCGAAGGGCGCAGCGCTGTTGAGGCTCTTCCAAATGAAGTTGTTAGTTAAAATAGCATCAAGGGAGTCGGGGTAACGGTACGGTCGGGGCAAAGGGACGGTCGGGATAAAGGGACGATTGGGATAAAGGGATTTTTTGTATTTCACTTTTAACATTAGTCGGGGTAACGGGATGGTCGGGGTAACGGGGTGGTCGGGGTAAAGGGATGATCGGGATAAAGGGATGGTCGGGGTATCGATACACAATCAATAAATGTATGCTTGGTACGCTCGTGGTACTGCGCGTGATTTTCAACTTTGTAAAGCACCGTGGGAAAAACAGCGTGGGAAAATGACAATCGCTTAAAATTTTCAGGAGCTCCATAATATGCAGTAGGTAAAGAGACAGTCGATACGATCCGAGATAAAGGTACTTTCGCAGGTCGTTCATTATCTGCATGAACATCTTTTATTCTTTCCGTTGCTCATTTAGATAAGAATGGACTATAATGAAGTCATCTGATGACCAGCTGCCAGGTTCTTGATTTATAACATGCTGGTGCTAAAAGTCTCTGTTGCGAGCTAGCCACTAGTTAACTAAATCGTCATGGACATCGAGCATTGCCGAGTGAGATCTGTCATCAATTTGATTGGTCAAAAAAATTTATACAATTTTTTCAAAATTTTTTTTCCGACAAATTTTTATGGCTTAGGCTTGCGGTCAGGAAGCAGTAAACTACATTTTTTCGACCAATCAAATTGATGACACATTTTTTCCGACCAATCAAATTCATGTCAGTTCTCGCTCGGCAATGCTTAGTGTCATGGCCTGTTCTTTGCATACATATTCAGCAAAAATGGAAAACCTAGCTCAGACAAGATTTCTTCTTGAAATTTTTCTTTTTCGATATCTGTTGATGAGAATCGACTTTGAGATAGAATGCTTATTTATCAAACGTGAAACTTTTTTTTTATTCATGAAACGTGACATGAAACTTTCTTGCACTGATGTACAGAGTATGTAAATTTTTCCGCTTTGCTTCCAGCATTACCAACTTTTAGTCAAGAAACTGTCGATTCAACTGCTTCCCCTACCGCAATAGAAGAAAGTGAAAAATTATCGACGTCATCATCCAGCTTTGTTGGAAATACCACTACGGCTTCCAATTCCCGATACCAGCGAACAACAACGTCGTTCGATAATCGTCCTAATTTAAGCGAAAAAGAAAAAATAAGTAATATGCGGCGATTTTTTCCATGATTTCCTGTTGAAAAAGTGTTAAATTTCGATATTGACATTGCGAAAAATATCGTAAGTTTTTGCTCTAAATTTTGCTACTTGCTTTTACAGATCCAGGAGTTGAATATAGAAATCAAACGATTGCTGGCATGGAAAGTAGGTTATTTGTGATAACATGGTGTCTAAAATTTACATTGGATGCAGGTTGGGCAGATTTTCACCAAAATTTAAGCTCCAATAATTAAGACAAAATCAGTGAAGTAATATTCTAAGCGCGGTTTTTGAAAAGGTATCAATAGAATATGTGTCCAAGTGCTTGCATTTTCACTCCACAAAAACTTCTGCTTCCTTTGGAATGGCCTTCTCTAGATGAGGCCGACCACCCATTTATGGACACCATACTGAATGGAAGAGAAGAAGAATATGCATTATGAATTCATTCAAAAGTGGTATTTTTTATTGTGGCTTTATTGTCTGATAAGCAAATTTCATATCAGTTTCATGATTTTTATGTCAGCAAATTCGGAATCAGATTTCCGATGCATGTTTAGACAAATTAGATTTCATCAGCAGTTTTTGGTGGTCGTCAATTCTCTAAAATCTCAAGTTGAATGACACGAAGCTCATGCTTTCAAGGTTCATTTCTTGCACACGATTAATATCATATTCAAGAACTAGTGCCATAGCATTAAAAAACTTACAGATGGATTGTTGCATCCCTTTTGAATAATGGGTTCCTAGATGTGCCGTTTCGTGGCACCTTATTCTGTTATCTAAACCAGCATGAGCGATTTTCTCACCTTACTGAACTTGTCATTGAAGTGCTTTATTTACTCTCGGAAATCCTCGGACATTGTACAAAAGAGCAATTTTCGGAAGTACTGGCGGTTCCATCCTACACCCTCTAGATTTCGATCCACGTCACCTGACTCCTGGCAACTATAGTCTGGTTTTCTTGAAATGCTCGTGAATATTAAGTGTGGAAGGCAAGTACTATTTCATACTTTTATAATTTCTGGCTTAATCAAACGTCGCATGGGGCTGTACATATGTGAACCAACAAAACTAAGTCTTAAAACATTTTGAGTAAAATATGTGAAAGCTTCGTGTAAATGAATTTAAAGTATTGTATGAAAAACTGACTATAGTCTCATATCACCTTTCATCACTATAAATCTAGGGAGCCGTCAGCTGCTCTTGGCGAAAATTATTGTAACCATTGATTCAAAAATCAAATAGAAAAAATTCAATGGAGTCTTTAAAAGCCTATTTTAATAAAGTCGACGAATAAATGCAAGTAGACGTCATATCATTTTTTCCACAAATTCACTAAATCAGAATCTCCAAACATGTGATAAAATATTTTATTCCTCCATTCATGTGATATGGGAAACTACCGCATTAATAATTTGCTAATATTCAAGAGCTAATTTTTGAAACTTTGTGTTGCTTACTAAGAGTTGAACTTAAATCTTCTCTTCAAAGGAACCTTTTGTTTTGGTTGCTTCCTCATAGCTTTATTTTACTAGAAAAGCCAATAGCCTCGATCAAACATTTTCTTGAGGGTTTTTCATGAGGAGAACCCTTGCTGACCGCCAACAGAATCCTAACTGATAGCCCCTCTCAGAATTAGCATTTTTTTCATTTTTATAGCACGAAATGTAAAAGTGAATTTTTTCCTCAAAGATGTTACAAACAAATATATTGAGCATAGAATAAATATGATTTTGAAATAGTTCAGCGCTTCTTGAAGACTTGATCGCATATAGAAATTTCATGTAAAAATGTTGAAAATTATTGGGGAAAAAATTTAATTTTTTTGTTGAAGCTGATAGAGCACATTCAGGAACAACTTAACACGAAGTACCAAAGCATTTTGATCAATTTTGGCTGAGTTATGAACACTTTTGCAAAAATGTGGATATGAACCCCCGGAATTGTACATGTATGAACTCGATACGGCATCTTAAAGCTTCTGGATCTTTTGTCTAAGTTCAAGTTTAAATTGATTTTGAAAAGAAATCAAGATACATCTCAATACCAAGAAACTAAGTAATTAAAATTGACAGACTGATAAACTTCATTCCTGGAACTAATCAGAAGCTTTGCTCTTTTTTGCTTTGCTCTTTTGCTCCTATAAGTAAGACATATGCACCCTTTCAAAAACGATTTCTAAAGCTGCCGGACAAAGGCACCACTTCAGAATTGATATCTGGAATCAAGATGCACTTGATTTCTTGCAGTACTGTGGTCAACTTGCAACTTGATATCTCGTGTACGGAATACGAGAAGAGCCACAAAAAAATCATCACCCCTTGAAAAAACTCTGAACATGTAGAGAAAAGCAATAGAACAGCCGATGAAATCCAAAATTCTATTATTTCTAGGAATTGATGCATTTTGAGGGAAAAACAAGCAATCTCGACGCCTTTTTGGAAAATTTCGACGAATGAAAATTTTCGTTAGAAACCAGTGTGTCCATCGGGTACTCCGTTCAAAATAACCTCCCTCGTTAAGAGTAAGAACACCCGTAAGAACAAAGGGCGCCCTCTACCTGTAAGCTCTGACTTCAGAAATCAACGTTGAAAGATTTCGGTATATAGATAGGAGCCGGAGCAACGCCTTTAGTCGACTAGTTTCAGAAATTTTCATCCTTTGATGTGCTCAAGGATGAGTCATCTTTTATTTTCGTACTCGTTTTTCATGTTAGGACAAAACAATCAAGTAACCCTTGCAGGATTCCGCTTCAATAGCAGATTATGCAAATTTTAATAATGAAAAATGATCGTTGTAACGTTCCTCAGAATTTGTAATTGTGTGCCACTAGGTCGACCGTCCCAGTAGGTCGATTGCACTGCAATTTATCACCTTTTTTACAAAGTTCCACGGAAAGTTCACTGCAGTACGATTTTTGTTTATTTATCCTGTGACAAATGTATCTGCAATGCCCTATGTAATCAGCAAACTTCCAACGTCAACACGATCTCGAAAAGCACAGATAGCATTATGTCCCACTTCCGGGTCGATGGAAATTCAATTTTTACGAACCGTAACAAGTCCCGTTTCGGCTTCTTTTTAGCAATTCAGACATTCGTAATAACTAGACTCAGCACTATCCGCTTTGCTTGTACTTTTTTGTATAACCAGAAACATTCAGGATGGGCACATTTTAAAATAGACAGATTTTGCTTAAAAGACTCAAAACTTAAAATTCAAAATTCGAAGCTCCAAAATCGTTTGCCATTTTTACAGAATGTGAGGGAACCTCACAAATCTTTGATGTTTCAACAGATATGTGTTTTGTGAACTGTACCAAAGAGCGCTTCTAATTTGTGTAATGTACATTAAGGAAATTTCTCACGCAACCGTGGAAAAACCGATTTTATCAGTTCGTCGGACAGTCGACCTACTGGGAATTTCGATTGTCTAAAAAATGTGCGTATCCCCATTCCCCGAATGTCCCGACTGTCCGAAACTCCCGTTTCCCCGAAAGCCCCGTCTCCCTCAAGAATGCTTTAAATCATGATTTTCCCTTTTCCCCGAAAGGCCCTCTTCCCCTTAATTGTCAAATGCCGTTTCCCCAAAAATAGACCAATGCTATTTTTAGATTTCATTTTGTAAATTGCTGATTTTTTCCATGGAAACATTGTAACTTGTCAGTGCCTCCGGTTAATAAAATTTTACCGCTTAACTACTCACCGTAATAAAAATTATACTCCATTCATTTTGAAATGATCGACGCAGCGGTCGGAGTTTCGGCAGTCGCAGCCTTACTGGGGAATAAGGACTTGTTTCTCATTTAAATGATTAATAACTCTTGAACCGCTAAGAATTATGAATTCGTATAACATCGATTTTGAAATGAAACACATATGCACAATTATTCGTTAATATATATATATGCCATATACAAGAATTGGCTCCGGTCGGATCTGCTGTTTTGGATCTGAATCCGATACGACGAATTCAGTTTACTATATCCACATCCGGATACGAAGTAAATCCGTCCCATCCCTAGTATTTGGGGAATTGAGACGTTCGCTGAATAGGGACTTTCGGAGAATCGGGACATTCGGGGAAAGGTACGTTGGGGGAATAAGGGCACAGTCGAAATGGCAATTAAGTGAAATGTGAAAGTGTGGCAAATCCCACTTTTCTATCTTAACGTAATTTTCCTATTGCGATGAACATGAAATCATTGATTTTTCTCACATTCTTCCTTTACTTATTTTATGCAATCATTTTCTGACTGAAAAGCCGAGCCAATAGTGTTAAAGATTTTAATTTATTTGGAACAGAAAAAACTTCTTCAGTGAAAAATTTCTGCAGTCATTCCTGCAAAGTGCAGATAGAAGCTTGCAAAAAAGCCTAGTCCAAAGATTTTGAGATCTTGCTTCAATTCGCTTCTCATTTCAGTGATTATCAAATAACCTTATGAACTGTTAAGAAATACGAATTTGCACAACTTGATTTTGAAATATTGAACACATACACACATGATTATTCATTTACTTAAATACATGCTTATACAGAATCTGGATCCGATTCGATCTGCTGTTCAGTATCCGGATCCGGATCTGACGACTGCAATTTTGTAGACCTGGATGCGGATTCGATATGGCAAATTTTTAAGATCCGGATCCGATTTAGTTTAAAAAGTAGATCCGTCCTATCCTTAGTATTTCAGGGAATCGGGACGTTCTGGGAACAGAGATTGTTGTACTATTCGGGAAAACGAGAGTTTTACTTATTATTCGGGGAATCGGGACCTTCGGGGAATAGGGAATTTCGGGAAATTGGCACATTTGGAGGAAAGGGATGTTCGGGGAATAAGGAAACAATCAAAAAAAGATGCTATTATCATTGGTCGACCTACTGGGACGGTTGGCCTACTGGGATGGTCGACTTACTGGGATGGTACCGAATTAATGGCTGCCGAAAACTCTGTGAGTTTACCTATGGAAAGGTTATCTGTTTGAAACTTGATGCTCAAATTTTTAACGATGAGAATTTTGGCCGGATAGACGATGCATGCTTACAGGTTCCTCAAACTAGTCGTATTCCAGGGAACTACGAAATTCAACGACATTTAAGCGGCGCCAGTAGTCCGACGACGACTATCGAAGATATAACAAAAAATTTCGACGAAATTATACAACAAATGGAGGCATCCGATGATTGTTTATCGGAAAATTTTCAAAGTAAACAGCAAAAAGAGAAGAACAAATCTCGTTTTTCTTGTTTAACATTCACTAAACGACAGTTTCTTGACTTTCAGAATGCTATTTATAGTTTCTTGTTGCTCTTTCGTGAGATCTTCTTTTTTTCAAGATTCGTGGAACCAAATCTCCAAAGTTAACGTTCTTTATACGACGAACAGCGGGTCGCCAAAAACGGGAAAATTGTCGGATTTTAGGAAAAAAGTTCCTCGATCGAGTCCGAAAGACGATTCGAAGCTCGAAAAAGTCGGTTATAAAGAAAGCCAAAGATTTTCTACTATAGCCGTCGGCCGATCCGACAAAGATAACGTTCGAGGAACGGTCAAATCTGTGTTCGAAAACGGCGACCGAAAAGTCGAAAATTTGTCGACGGTGAAAATGAGGGGCCAAGACGGATGTTTCGGACCGGTTTCGAGGTAAAAAGACATGCATCAATGCTAAATTAGCACGTTTCAACTGGGAAACTCTATTCTGGCCGTACATGTACAGTACAGAAATTTTACTGATGACACTAATTTTCTTCAAAAGTGCTAAATTGATCAGAATGCTTTAAAACGTCGTTTTTAGATATATCGCAATGAGTGTACTCTTTCAATTCCAACAAAAACCAGTGAACTTTTTACTAATAATTTTCAACATTTCTACATGAAATTTTTAAGTCTTTATATGATCAAGTTTTTAAAGAGCACAGAATTATTTCAAAATCATATTTATTTTATGCTTAATATATTTGTTCGCAGCATTGATTTGGGAAAAAATTTAATTCTGCATTTCATATTCTGGGTGACCAGAGAGGATTGTGTCCCGGGGTTAGAACATCCAGCAACCTTTCTTGAACCTGAATGATTCTAGCCATCAGAAACTGATATTTTACATATCAGTTCAATTATTGCCAATGTCAAACTGGTTTACTTTCTCCAAGATTTGTTGTTTTTTCATAAGATTCGACATATATGAGCCCTGTTGCATTAGAATCCACGGATTTCATTAGTTACAAGGAACACTTTGGATCAACATATAAGTATTTCACAGGCGCTTTAAAAGTTCTTCTTGAACGTGCCTTATAAAATACTTGTGAATGGAAAAATAACAAAGGTTATTACTGCCGTCAAAATCGTTCACATTTTTTTCCTGGCTTTTAAATTTTTTATTCAAGACGTTTCCGGTTCTTTTTCTCGAGTATGATCATTAATTTTCAGTCTTTAGCCGCATATTGTTTAGCAGAAAAAATATGAAATATCACTTATGTTCCATTGTTATTATTTACAAGAAAACACAAAAACAAAACAGACAGCAGCTTAACCAATGCTTTATTACAATTATACTTCACGCACTTTTAAAGTGGGAGGTTACGGATCATATACTCTGTAATTTCACATATGATTAATAGGTTTTATGCAAGTTTTTTTGCAGATATGATCCTCCAGGAGTCTTACTTTCTTCACGAAAAGTTTGCAGGATGAAATTCGTTTATTTCCAAATGGCGAATGCAGCGGAAGTCGATTCCTCATCACTTGCTTTTATTACCAGAAAATCGTTTACTGTAGTTTTGGAGTTATTCAAAAAATTATTCTCAATCAAAATGAAAATGTGTCCAATGAAAACGACGAGCGTCCGATTTTTCTGAACAAAACTTTTGCCACAAATTGGACCAGTAAATTTTATGCTACAGATATTTCACTTGTTGAGAATGATAAAATGAGCAGGATTGCCATTTTCATGCATGCTATGCTAAAATTTTAAGACGTACTGCTAGAATCAATTTTTTGCAATTTTATGCAAGGGATCCATTTGGAATGAAAATTAAGAACTTACAAGTGCTTCATTTGCAAAGAAAATCGCACCAGTCGTCACATGACTTTTGAGCATTAATTTTGACAAAGATTTTTTTTTGCTCATTTTTTAAATCTGTCGAGTAAATTTTGAATAGTGTTTTTTAATACCTACAGTATGCCAATGCTAAAAAATGAAAAATTCTACAATCATCAGAGTAAATCTATCTATCGGTTACTTCTTCAAACTGAGTACTATTAAACTAGAATATCTTCTCGAAATTCCGCATTTTGGCGTGAAACGGAACTCTACTTCACATATCATGGTCGATTTGGCTATCAGACATTTTGTAATAGAGAATGAATATGGGACAGTGGATGGAAAAATCTCATGACAGAAAACGTATCTTTCGAGTCATTTTTACGAATTTATTCATTTTTATTCACTTCTATTCAAAACGATCATTCAGGGTGAGCCAAAAAAACAGCGACCGGTGCTGACTTTCATAGCTTCCAAACGGATTAAGCTTTCTCAATGCGGTTTGATGCCGTCGATAGATAAATCATTTGGCATAAATAATGCAAGGTTTCAGCCATATTGTGCAAATATTGACTGGCCAGAATCAAAAATACTAAACGTCGATTTTTTTTTTAAATTGGTGAAAATCAACATGTTTTATATAACAGAAAAATTAAAATAAATCCAATTATAAGAACCGTAACAGGTAAAAACTACAGAAGAGCCGTTCAAATGTGTCCTAATTTTTTTTCCTTCACTAATTTTAATCAGTTTTCGAACTGGTCAATGACAGAATTGATTTTGCTCTGATTTTCTTTCTTTCCACTTTCAAAACAAAAGCTCTTGATTTTGGAAAAAGTTCGCCTATATTGAAACAAGAAACTGATGACCTTAAATTACGTGTAAATTTAAAATCTGGGTGATTTTTAAAGTATTCTTGCGTGTGAGCAACATTACAAAAAGTTTTTCACAATAGGACAATTTTTAATTCGATTTCACAGCTTCTTTTTTTTGAAAAAAGACCACTGTTAGAATATTGATGTTTATGCAAAAAGCATAAAGGCTAGGAGTATAGAACTTGGCCCTCACAACAAAGGAAAGTATCGTATCCTAATGCAGCGATCTGCATTAAAAAAGGTTCATCCGTTCGAAAGTTATGAAAGTCTGCACCGGTCGACTTTTTTTGGCTCATCCTGTATATGGCTGTTATCAATTAAGAACTTCGTATCAAGGCAGTTGTTTGATCGGTTCACTAAATTAGCTTCGAAATCAGATAGTGTGAATTCTATTTAGTTTTGGCTATAGGCAGACTATGACAGAATATGTGCGTCAATTTCTGAATGAATAATGTTTGTTGAAAATAGATTTTTATCTGTAGAGTAGTTGAAACTACAAACCAAATCATTGCTTTTCTCCAAATTTGCTAAATTATAAATGAAATGCATTGAATGAGTAATACTGTACAGTCACGATCCATAAAGTTGATAAGATTTTTTTAGTTAGAAAAAGTAATTTTTCAATAGTAGTATAATAGTTCTTACAAACCTTTTTATAATTCTATTGTGACTGGTTGCATTTTCAGCAGAAATATTGTGGATTGTTTATCAGATTCTTACTGCACTTTGACGCTCCGTAAGTCATTGAAAAATTAAGGTTAAAAATTTTAAACTATATTTTTAAATAGCTTTCAACCAGATCTATCAATAAATCCACAACTTGCTTCATTCCTAAGTGTATTTCTTCAAGTCTGCGATTCTTAGACGTATATGATTGTGTTCTATCTTCATTTTTTAATTCAGAGCTCGTTCGGTGCTCATTCTTTCGAATATTGATAACGTTGACGATAGCCTGAAACCCAGTGATTATAAAAATTCAATTTCACCCAATTCGATGAACCGATACGAACCGAAAATTCGAGTCAGTTGTTTCGAAGACGAATATTACGAAAACGAAACCTTAAAAGACGACGAATATTTGCATACGATCAAGTTCGGATATTCGGACGTTAATAGAAAAAAAGCGCCTAGTGAGTGCCAATTAGAATAAGCTGAATAATTTTGATTTGCAAACGACATTTTCTGGTTGCCAGGCTTTTGGTTTTTTAAGGAATCAAAAACGTTGACATTCTAGGATGGACTGGAAACAGTTTGTTTTGAAAATCATGAGCCAAATGGCTATTATGCCTAGATTTTTAGGATCAAAATTTAAATTCCGGGAGCCAAAACTTTGTAATCTAAAAATATTGAATAATAGGCTTGTAACACACTGTAGAATGTAATTAAATTGTATGAATATTTAATCAGTTGATACGTGCTCAAAAAAGATTACAGTTCAAAATTTTATTTCCAACCAGCATTTGTCGGTACAGGCCTCTTTCTACAAAGAGGTTGGCAAAAAAATCTTAGTACAAAGAAAATTTTTTTGTACGCAAAAAGCACGATATTTAATGTATTTTTGCCCCAACCTTCTTCCAAGATAGAACTTCAGTTCATGTCTTTCTGGCACAAAAGAATAGGGTATTGAAAATGCACAAAATCTAAGGTAACTTATTCAATAAAAATAAAGCTCGAAAACATGTTCGTATCATTTTACAAATTGGAAAATATGTTCAGACTCTCATGAGTCTGAAAAAACTCGAAATAAACTGAAAATTTATGAAAATCACCTCCATCATGATTATAAATTCAAACTCAGGTACATATTTAAAATAATAATTACAAAAAAGTTGGAAAATTTGAGATTTTTATCTGTTAAATGCACCAAAATTATCTTTTCCATGTCGAACCTCAGCATTTTTTCCTTTTCGAAAATTTTTTTCCCCAAAAAGTTTGATCTGTAGAAAAACAGTGGATAGACCAATCCAAAGAATTATAGAATAAAATTCGGCGCGAAGCTGGAAAATGTTCTGTGTTTTCTAATATTAGTAGAGCCTGCAAAACACTCACTTTAAATCTAAAATTGAATAAAAATAGTTATAATTCACTAAAAAATAAACGTGTAAATCAAAATTTTAGGAGCCAAAATGGCTCCTAGATGTACAATTTTAGGACCTATTTCCACATTTTCAGGGGCCCAGGACCCTAAAATGACTGAAAAAGTCTGATTAGAAATCTTCTGTCAAATGGTCTAATTTCTGCTGATTTTTGCGTGACTTTCCAAACAATATTATGGCATTGGTAGCCTTGTACTTCTTGTGATATGTTGAAATCGTGAAACCACATAAACCGATAATAGAGATCATTCCGTTAGCATAATGACTCCAGAAATGCAAAAAAAACTTTATCAGGCGAGGTGGCCCTATTCTATTTTATGGGTTGGTAGCCGAACAATTCCTGAGTTGTCAGACAGAAGCTAGCCTAGAAAAATGGGTACAGGTCTACCCCCAAAAATTTAAAGAAACCTGATCAAGAAGGGCAACTAATAGAAAATAGAAAGGATAGAAAGTTCAAATTTTGTGGAAATACCTATAAAGAGTCTTTCGACGTCAGCAGCCACAAAGTTCCATCCAGATTTTTCTGTCCTAAAACTTGCCTCTGGACTGATTGCTTTCAAGTTATTGATTCGGGAAGGCAAGTACTATTTTATATTTTCGCAATTTTCTACTGCATTATATGTCGCATTGGGCAAAACATTCGTGGGCTTACTCGACTGATCTTCATGAATTTTTAGAGTAAAAATTCTTGAACGTTTTGTGTAAATGATACAGACGACGATACTAATTTTTGTAATTTTTCAACTCGGAAGAATTCCATTAAAAAACAGACTATAGTACCCTCACCAGTGTGACTCATTTTTGCCAAGTTTCAAACAAACTGCTCATGTGAAATTCTGATCTGTTTGAATTTTTATAGGACTTCTGGATCCGATTAGACAATGAGCAGACTTTATTAGCATAAGCACGGGTTTTTCTAAATTTTGATTCGGGTTTATAAAACGGATGAAGTAGCGCTAAAATCAATATCTATATAGTTGTTTTACTTTTTTCGTCTTAAAACGTGAAATTTTCGAGATCGACAAAATTAGAAAACTGTAGCATGAAAAAAGCTGGGTTATTTTTGACTTAGTGAGGATTTTGTAAATTTAATACAGATTTTTGCGAAATTGTCCGATTTTGAGCAATTTGGACTGTCATCACTGCAATTTTATCTCACAGGTAGAATCATTTGTACAAAAACCATTCACAGCTTCAGAATTTTGACTTTTGAATATTTTGTGTTTTTTCACACAGAGCGTCTGCACGTTTATCATCAATCCCTAAAATCGTACATATTTTAGTTATTCGTGTCATGTCACTGCGTTATAATTTTTTCCTGTTCAAGTATTGTCTATTTAATTAGAATTTCAATCTCGAATGCTTTTTGGTCTATACGATAGAGACTTTGGGCTGCATGTGAAAACAGTTCATCATCATAATGTAGATAGTTTTCATCAAACCTACCAATACTCAATTCAGTTGATACACTAAACGGTCTTTTTCATTGTGCGGAATTTTGAGAAAGTGAAATATATGATTCAGCTGTTAGAACTTATTGTGAGTGACGCACTAATTTTCAGGAAGGTAGCCTGACTCGGGTTTTGAGCTATACTAAAGCTGTTTCAAAATCGATGCAGCTGTGCTCTTGCAATGTTGATCTTTTTTTTAATCAGTGTCTAAAAATCGAAGAATTGACGATGTTCGATCTTACTGTAGAAATACTACATAATCAACACGTGTTTAGATATCAGAGTAAATCAGAAGCAAAGCTACAATATTCAGTATACTCCGCCATTTAATTTTTTTCAATACCTGCAATATTGGGATTTTGACAACTAAAAGACCGTATTATGTGAGTTAAATCGAGTCAAGTGATTTTTCTGATTTCCCCCTTCACTTGGAATCTTTCAAAGAATTCACTTTTGTCCATACATGTAATTAGGGGGAAGTGCTATGAGAACCCCCCTCACAGAAATCGTCGACCATATGGATGGCCATTGGGCGACCGCCTCGCCAGGATTTTTCAGTCCAATGGCTAGCCATATGGTAGTCGTAGGGACCCCCATACTTTTGGTCGGAAAAATACTGAAAAATGTCAATTTTTGAACAAAAAATGGTAAAAAATGTGAATTTTCTTGGCGCTTCGTGCCATGAATACATTTTTTCGGTCTTCTTAGAATAAAATTACTATTTTTTGAATTATTTTTCGGACTTTTTTCGTAAAAAAATCGAATTTTTTTCCTTGAGAAACCCCCCCGCCAAAATTTTGGGAATTACTGACCCCCGGCCCAAAAAAAGTCGCCCGACCCCCCCCCCCCCCTAGACCTCGGGGCCCCGTTACATGTATGCTTTTGTCGTTCCACTTCTGACTACTGCACAGTATGTTGATTTTTAATCAGAATGAAATCCATACGTGTGATGCTAAATTGTTCAGAAAAAAGTGCGAAAAAATTAGAACCTCAGTTTTCCCTGGCCACTGTAGTGCTAAACTTTGAAGTCTTTTTCTTCGATCGACCTATAGAATCAAACTTCACAACAATATTTTATTCGTTTGCTTATGACAAGTCTATAGTCTGTTTTTTATAAAATGCTTCCTAATAGAAAAGTGACACAAATCAGAACTGTCGTCGAAATCGTTAACATAAAGTTCTTACTGTAAAATTTTTCACTCGAAAAATCGGTAAAGGTTAGGTCAGTATGCTCACAAATTTCCAGTTCTACATGATATGTTGTTTATTGGAAAATCGTAAAAATCTGAAATACTGCTTGCTTTCCACTTTCATCATTTGGAAGCATTTCAAGAAGAACTGACTATAGACTTGATCGTATCGCCCACTTTCAGTTGTGTTTCTAAATTTAAAAACTGTTAAAGGACAAAATCATTCACGTTCAAATGTTATTGTAGGATTTTTTACTCAAAAAATAAGCAAGAGTTATAGCCCGTTCAATTTCAAATGATAGAAACCAAAAAAGTAAGTTAAATTTTATACTCAGTTTCACTTTATGGAAAACTTTATACTGTAGAAAAATGATAACTCTCTCCATGAGAGCGGAGAAAGCCAAAATCATCGACAAAATTTGCATATCCAAAATCGATTTGGACGGAACTACGTCGGTGAATGATACTCGAAAAAATTGTTTCTTTAACTAGTTTAGTGGAGAGAAATTTTTCTAACGCAGGAAATGTCTACAGTACGCCGCCCAACAATCTCGTCATCGTACATCCGTCGACTTTGCGGACGACGCCCGACGCGAACAACAATCGTAAATATCGTCGCAACGTCGATTCGAATCGACGTAAAACGACGGAAATTTTCGCGACGCTTTCGACACCGCCACCGTCGACGGTGGACGTCAAGCAACAACAGCCGACGTCGTTGGCCAAACCAATCTGCAATGAAAATCGAACAACCAAGTTATTGAAAATGAGCAGCTCGATGTCAAATTTACGTGTGGGAGAAAGTGAAAAAACGACAATCAGAAAAAATGATTATGAATCGAAGACGGAGAATGCTAAAAGTGTAGAATCGAAAGAAAATCGCGAAAATGAAAACGAAGAAGATATTATGGATGTTGGTCGGATGCTGCACAAGCAAAGATTAGAAAAAGAATATGAAATTTTGAACGTGAGTCATTAATGTTTTTCTTCAAGAATCATAGTCTGCTGGTAATCTGTTCCATAAATGATACATGGAACCATACATGTAATTGGGGGAGTGCTATGGGAACCCCCCAGAAATCGTTGACCATATGGCTAGCCATTGGCCCACCCACCCCCAGGATTTTTCAATCCTATGGCTATCCATATGGTAGCCGTAGGCACCCCCATACTTTTGGTCGGTAGAATACTGAAAAATGACAATTTTTTGACGAAAAATGTAAATTTTTGAACAAGAAATTGTCAAAAACGTCAATTTTCTCGGCGCTTCGCGGCATGAATACATTTTTTCGGTCTTTTTCAGAAAAAAATTACTATTTTTCGAACTATTTTTCTGACTTTTTTCGTTTAAAAAAATCGATTTTTTTCTTCAGAGATTCCTCCCTCAAAATTTTGGAAATCACTGACCCACGGCCCCAGAAAAGTCGCCCGACTCCCCCCTTCCCCAGACCTCGGGGCCCCGTTACATGTATGCATGGAACTAAAAAAGTTTACCTTTGTATTGTTCGAGCCCCATCGGAACTATTATGAACACGAGTCATGAATTCACAACGAAAACTTAAGTTGATGGAAGCAGACATGCACGATAAGAATTTTCCAGGTGGGAGGTTCCTCGGACTTTTCATAGAGGAGGGTGGAGTGAGTGAGCAAAAAACATAAAAAGCTCCTCAAGCATGTTTTCTATACAAAACATGAATAAAAATCATCAGGATAACTGTCTTCGAAAAATTTCAGGGAGGGGTTTTTGACGATTTTTTCCGGGCCAAGAAGGGGTGTCCAAGGTCTCAGGTAGGAGGGCTTATCTCCCCCTGACCCCCTATGTGCATGTATGGATGGAACTTATTTGATGGAGGGGTTAAAAAGTGATCGAGAATGTCATAGGTTTAGCCTCAATATTTAATGAAATGTGTCAAAAATACATGTTTAAGGCACGATTTCTGATAGATTCAAACTTGTGTTAAATTTACCTGAGTGAAGCTGAAAATTGATAGTATGAAAGTGGAATATTTTAAGTAGTTTTACATGCTGAGTATCGTGGCAACATTTATTCTGCATAAAAGACAAGATTCTTATAGCTGTAGCACTCCAAAGTTCTGAATTTTTAATTTATTTTTTATGGCATTTTTTGGTTGTATTCGTGTTTCGAAACATCACAGCTCAGAAAAGCATGACTCTGTAACTAAATGTTCATTACATGCAGAAGACCATGCTTTATATGCATCTTTGAAATAAATTTCTTATCTCTCATTTTCCACTTTTTTTCTGTTTCAAAGTGTCAAAAAGCAACTCGAAGTAAACCGAAAAGTCATTTGAAGCCTTTTTTGGTCAACCTCCCACAGGATGCCGCAGAATTTTTTCTTCATTTCTAATCTCCTACATATTATATTTAAATTCCAATCGGATTTGGTTACCGTTTTGAGAGCTGTACGTGTCTGCACATTCTGAAAGTTGATATAAAAGCACTGATTAATCCCATTGAAAATGTCATTAAAGAAAAGCTGAAAACTTAAAGGTTCGGATTAGACCAATGAAATGGGAATATGTGGGTCGAGTCACTCACACAATTTTATCTGTCTATACACAGTGGTTAAGCAATTGCGGGTCTCGGAAGAGATGCAACAAAAATGAGGAATTTAATTGAAAAAATCAAGGTCAATAGTTTAATGAATGTCGGCTGTCTGACATCAGCCTATGTTATGAGCTGTCAAAATGTTCTCTACAGTTAGAGGGACAATGCTTCACACTACATGATGTTAGCCAGATGAAAATAGATCAAATGATAATCAATTTTAGTGCTTTTGCAATACAGCAAAGAGCAACAGAATAACTCTTACCGTTATCCTGTAAGCAAATTTCAAACAATCTCCTATAATTTAATGAAAATTTTCAAATTTTCCGACCTCTGATTTGAAGCATATCGTTGAGCAACCATCGGAGATAGATCAATGAAAATTCGTCAGGATATTTTTTCTCCTAGGCATTAGGCAAAGACGAATCCTGTATTTTCACAGCTTGTGTGTGCAAATCTTTACAGCTCCCATAATGGTATGCTAATCCGATGGAAATTTTGAAACAATCTGTCTGGCATTGGTTCCTACAGAAATTAAGAACCGAATTCTGCGACATAGGAAGATGTCCAAAAAGAGCTCCAAATGACTTTTTCGGCTTTTCCCACCTCTTTTTTTACCCTTTAAAATGTTGTAAAAAGTGTAAAGCAAGACATTAGAAAAATTGTTCTTCCCATAGAAAATTTTCTACTGCATATAAGAAAGGTTTTTGTTTATAGTTATGTTTTTTAAAGTTTTGGTATTTTGAATCGCGTGTACATGACATCAAACGCTAAAAATTGGAAGATTCCAAAGATTAAGATACTGCAGCTACGCGAATTTTAAATTTCATGCAAAATAAAATTCTGGTGATATTCAGCATTTGAAACTATATAGCATACTCGATTTTTGGGTATGATTAATTATAACCCATGATAGTCAAGGTCAAGCTTCTCAGAAACTGCGTTCTAAGTTGCAAAAACTTATGAAAAATCTCTTCGTGGATCAAACAGAAAGAAAATTGAGCACGTTTTACACTTTTTTGATCAAAAGTTTTTTGGCTTAAAAATCGAAATTTTTGATTAGGATGTATATTTGAATAATTGCTCAGTTCAGGTATCCTACCGCCTATTCTTGGAGGAGTTTGTAGATACAATAGTATGTTTAACTTCGACTGGGAGATCTTCATAGACTATTTTGTGGATTCAAGTTCAGTAGTTGATAGAAAACGGTCTCTAGTGATTTTTTGTTAAATGACCATGATCGCAAAAGCTCTTCCATTCAAAATCTATTGAGTTATCTAACTATCACTGTAGTCTTAAAGGCCAAGTTGCTGAGCTGTTAGATTTGCAATGTTCAATTGTACTACCCGGTAATTTTCTTAATTTACTTCATCAAATTTAGAAAAACATTTTAGTTCACTTCTCATTGCTCATGAGCTAGGTTACATACGAAAATTCTGAGGACAACTTCTGTCGCACCTAATTTGCCTATTAACTTTTGAGAAATCTGCTTTCAATTAATGAACATTCAACCGAAAGTTGTACACAAATGATGTCCGTGTTTTATCAGATGTCCAAACAACATATCGCCTAAACGTCCTGTTATCGTGAGTCAGCTAACTGAGACACATTTTTCGAGTTTTGTTCATCAGATGGCTTCAGATCATCCAATTTCTTACCATAGAATACCCATCGTATAGCATGTGCTGTACACGTTCATAATTGATCACTTTCTTTTTATGACAATTTTAGTCAAGTTTTTCTATAATGAAGTAGTCGTCAATAGTTTGCAATCCTATAGCCTGTTTTTCGGAAGCTTCCAAATAATTTATGTGGAAAGCAAGTACTATTCCATATTTTCAGTATTTTCTGCCAAGCCGTTCGTCACGTGGAACCGAAAATTTGTGACAACATTCAACTAATACGCAGAAAATTTTTGATTAAAAATTCTTGTAGGAAATTTTCAAGTCACTGCATATTTGTTTCATTCTTCATTTTAAAAGCATTTCATGAAAAACAGACTACAATTTAGTTCAAATGTTACAGCATTAGTGAAAGCAGGAATTTTTTAGGAATAAATTCCTCGTTTCTGAACTACAACTATCAATTTCGATGATTAGAACTAAGGTAATTTTTTCATTAAAATTTGCAATTATCTAAAATTTCGAATACAAAATATTTTGGAAGTCCAAAATATTTATAGAGCATGATTCCTTCCAGTAAGTTTTCTTCAAATCTAAGCTTGACATCGGTATTCAATCTCGAATTTGTTAATTTTTCTAGAATTAAAAAATTCTAGAAAATGACAGAAATGCCTTGAGTCACACGGATTTTTCTACATGATACAAAAGACCAGAATCTCAAATCTGTTATGTTTACTGTAAGATAGTACGTTCAAGTAGGCTGTTTTTGGACTACTCTGTATAATTAGCATAAGTCACAATTTACAGACTCTAGTCAAACAATGGCAAGATTATTCTAAACGTAATGAACAAAAAATCAAAAAAGACGGCACGTTGACAATGAGGGATTTGACTCAATCGCAGCAGCTACAAACGGCCATGATGGAGCAACAAAAAACAATCGAAAGGTTGTTGTTGGCACCGAAATCGGAACCGATTCCGACTTTTCCGACAACGCCCGAACCACCGAAACCGTCGATCGACACCGATAGTTTGGTGTACAAAGCCGGACCGACGCCGTACAGAAGCGTTTACAGTAGTAACGGGAATATTGAGAAGATGGGTGAGTACTATGGATCTAATCTAATCCAATCGGAGGCCCCACATTTCGGAACGATCGTCCAAATTAGAACTGTCATCTTGTCAGTAATGGTCCGTGATTTCTTGGACTTCTTGACCATCCGATAATACCCGGTATTTGCTGGTCGGAATCTACAGGATAAAATTGGTCTCAAATTTCCAATTTGGTCGAATAGATTCTTATGATTCCTTAAGATTAGAATTTTCGAGTGCCATTAAAAAAATATTTTCAATCGATTTTCAATCGTCTGTCAGCCTTTTATTGAATCACCGTAGTTCGATCCTGTGACCAGATGTCTCTATAGAATCTTTTGATTAGTACTTTCAAATAATTAGTTGACGAAAAACTTCAGTATATGTGACTTTTCTGAGAACAAAAGTAAAAAATGATTGTTTTCGTACTGTTCTCCAACTTAAGTCAACTCGACCGACAAACAAAACAATGTAGTTGATTCCAAATTAGAGACAAAGTTTTTGAACTTTCTTTACGATTTAAAATGCATTCAATTTTGTCATCATCGTCAAAGTAATCAATTTTTAGAATGCAAGAGCATTGGAATCCCACGCTTCTCGCCAAGAAGCTATTTTAGTCTCGAAAACATAGATGTTCTTGGAGGGTACGATAGGGTCTTAGTCTCAGGTAGAATCCTGGTTGACCCTCTTTAGAATTTTCATTCTCCGGAGATTTTGATACAATCAAACGTAGAAGTAAATTTTTCCCTAATAAATGTTGGAAACAAATATATTAAGAATAAAAAATATGATTTTGAAATAGTTTACGGCTCTTTGGCAACTTTCATCGTGAAAAGGCTTGGAAATATCATATGATAAAGTTGAAAATGATCAGCAAAAAAATTTAATTTTTTGTCCGAACTGAAAGAGCACACTGAAAATCATCTTAAAACGAAGTTTTAAATCATTGCGGTAAATGTTGACTGAGTTCTGAGCACTTTTGAAAAAATTTTGTGTCTGACCACTTCCCGAAATTTCTTTACGTGTACGCTTTAAGTACAAAAAATGGTCTATTACTAAATGAGCGATTCCCAACTCAGCAATTCTCAGGTGCGCGATTCCCAACTGAGCAATTCCCAACAAATGAGCGATTCCCAACTGACCGAATTCCCAATTGAGCGATTCCCGTGTCAGCGATTCCCAAGTGAGCGCTTTCCCACTTAGGCGATTCTCGAATGAGCGATCGAGAATGTAATAACACTTTCTTTATATTTTCCTTTTGTATTTTTCTTTGTACATATTTCTTTTTTCTTTCGTTTTCCGTTTGTTGCCAATGTTTCTGTTTATGTATGTTTGTACGTCTATCTTTTGTCTTCGCTCTCCTTCGTTTTATTTTTTCTTGTCATTTACTTTTCTTCTTTTTTGCTCACGAAACAATGCATTACAGGTTGTCATTTTAAATAACCATAGTTTCCCGTATAAATCTTATGAAGTTTGGCATCTTAAATATTTCATTGTTGTATGTGTGAAAATCTTCATGAAAAACATACTGGAAGAAACAAAAGATTAAGAGAAAGAAAACATCAACAAAAATGAAAGCATTAAGATTAAGTGAAAATAGATAGAAAAACATTAAAAAAAGAAAACATGAAGTAAAGTGACAAGAAAGAAAAAGCAACATAAAGAAAGCAGCAAGAAAGAAAAAAGGAAAAATGATGTGAAAAAGAACAAGAAGAAAGGAGCAGGAGAATAGAAGAAGGGGATAAAGAAATAAAATAAAAAAAAACAAAGATGAAAAGTAAGCAAGAAGGAAGAAAAAATCATTAAAGAAAAAATTAAATGGGAAATAGAGCATGACAAACTGTATGAGAATTATACGGGAGACTACGGTTATTCACAATGACAACTTGTAATGTACTGTTTCGTGAGCAAGAAGAAAAAAGTAATAGATGAGAAGAAAAAAAATGAAAGAAAGCAGGTGTAAAAACTTACATAAACAAAAAAATGCGACGCACACAGAAAACGAAAGAAAAAAGAAATCATACAAAAAATATAAGATAAAGAAGCAAAATATGGAGAATATGTTATTACGTTCTCGATCGTCTATTTGAGAATCGCCCATTTGAGAATTCGCTCATTTGGGAATTGCCTACATGATTTTCGCTCAATTGGGAATTCGCTCACTGGAGAATCGTTTACTTGGAATGGCTCAAACGAGAATACGCTCAAGAAAATAACGAACAGCTTCGGACCGGCGGTTTCTACTAATAAAAATGGTGATATAATAATAATAATTTTTATTCTAATTTTATCTTTCGTACCATGATAATAATTTTTTTAATAATAAACGCGTAATAATTTTTTTGAACGCGGAATAAGTTCCTAAAGTGAAGGCGATTTTCATTATAATTTGAATCTATTTAGTCAAAATTCAGCTTGGACTTTAGGCGGAATGGCCCATAGATTCTGCTCTTCTTTTCAGTTTTTTGAAACACAGATTTAGTTCTAGCATATAGGATCATAACGATTTTTTATTTGAAAAACGATCAACTTTTCGCAACTTGCTGCTTATATTGATTTTGCAGCTAGAAACACAGAGTAAATTTTCAAAAAATTTTAGTCGCACGAAACTCAGTCCAACATTTAAGGTTTAGATTTTCGTGAAGATCTCAACGACACTTATCCATTGATGACAAAGTGCCCAACAATTTTCCAAACTAAAATTACCTAACTTTTCACGGTTTTGTGGGTCATTTAAAAAACAACAAATATTAAAAACACACAAGATCATAAAATTTCATCAAGTTTATTTTAAAATATTCTCATTTTTTAATTGTGCGATTTGTAAGATCAGCAAATTTTTTATAGCAAAAAATTTTCTTAAATTATACGGATGCCTTATCGGCTACTTTTTCAGCCTAAAAATTCTGCTTACCTTGGAAAATCCCAATTTCTGACTTCAACCGATTTCTATAACTAGAATTATCCGTCTTTTTGACCAGAGGACAGTAGAATCGGTGATCTTTCGCCGAATCGCCCCTTTTTCGAACTTTCGTCGAGTCGGAAATCGAGTATCAACCCGACGGCGTCGCTGGTCGGCGATCCAAATTCGGTCGAAATCCAAATACCGGTTCGACGAACGAGTCGATCGTTCTACAACGAATTTTCGCGCGGCCAATCGCCGATGACGTTGAACGATCAACGTCGCCGCGATTCTTCGTCTTGCGACTACAAAAGTACGGTAGGCGCGGCGACGGCGCCGACGACTACTTTGCCGCCCGGCGACGTTTGGGACTACGGGGCCAACGGGCGTTTGGGCAAAAACGAAATTTTGAAACCGTCTCAATTGTTCGCTTATTCGGCGAAAAAGCACGAAAATGATGGTGAGTGGGGAATTTACAATGTGAAAGAATTTACACTAAATATTTTCATTACAGTAAATTAAGTGTCACAGTTTTGTATTGCCACAACTTGCAGGTAGAATGTTAATAATGATATTGTTTTCCATTTTTTACTATATTGTTAAATTTGGTACACAACTTTTCTCTAGCGGGACACTTTATATTGTATAAGGACGGTACATTTCTTCACGACAATTGTAATTGTCAAATCATCAAAAACCACAATGCGTATCCAGCATGTAATTGGCGGGTGCTCTAGGAACCCCCCCCCCCAGAAGTCATCGGCCATATGGCTCGCTGTTGGGTGACCCCCCAGATTTTCCAATCCTATGGCTAGCCATATGATAATCATAGGAACCCCAATATTTTTGGTCGGAAAAATACTGGAAAAAGTCAATTTTTTTGATGAAAAATGTCAATTTTTCAACAAAAGTTAGTCAAAAATGTCAATTTTCTCGGCATTTCGCGCCATGAATACATTTTTACGATTTTGTAGACAAACATCATTTTTTTAATCTTGACAAAAATCGATCTTTTTCCTTTAGAGACTCCCCCCTTAAAATTTTGAGGAATCTGCGACCCTCGGCCCCAAAAAAAGTCGCCCAACCCCCCCCACAGACCTCGGGGTCCCTTTGCATGCATGTGCCCATCCACTATCGATTTAGACTTAACTCTGTCGATATTGGAGTCCTAGCGAGAATTTTCGATTGATCAGGTTATTGGAGGAAATCTTCAGCTGTTCTTCGTGTCGCTCACCGACGAGAAAGTTTTTTCACCGATTAC
The DNA here is from genome assembly GCA_963922205.1 of Romanomermis culicivorax. Taxonomy (NCBI): domain Eukaryota; kingdom Metazoa; phylum Nematoda; class Enoplea; order Mermithida; family Mermithidae; genus Romanomermis; species Romanomermis culicivorax. The sequence goes on from CAWUHX010000477.1 coordinate 66,967, forward strand.
AGTAACAATGTTACTAGTTTTTTAATATTGAACTTGCCCTCATGGGATAGCTGCATTTTGAAATGGATAGAGTAAAGTGATAAGGTTTCACAACACGGTACACCATTTTCAATAGTTAACACGCGATTGAGGGTGCTGCTCAAGTTTTTTAATGTTAAATGACTGCATGAAGCCCTATGCCCGACAGTGGTTTTTTTGTGCAAGCGATCGGCCAAAAACTCTTTGTGCCAAGAACATTTTTTTGTACACTGAAAAAACCATGATCTTTCATGTATTTTCGCACAAAGTTTCTTCCTAATAGCACTCGAGTTCACGTCCTTCATAATCATCATACAAATTAAGAAAATATACTCATAACTTTCATAAATCTGAAAAACTTCAAGTTAAACCTGAAATTTCTGAAAATTACTTCCATGATGCTTCTCAATTCAAACTCGGCTTCATGTTTAAAATTACAGTCGCAGAAAAGTTGGAAAAATAGATTTTGACGTTCTGAAATGGACCAAAATTCGTCTTTTCCATACAGGGGCGCCAACATTTTTTCCCTTTTCCGGAAATTTTTTCTCCAGAAAGCACGATTTGTAGAAAAGTAGTATATAGACCATTGCAAAGAATTATAAAATCCGTTTTTTTCTTTTTTTTGTGTTTTCGATACTAGAGCCTGGAGAAGCATTTTCTGACCAGATAATTTCCATGAAATCTCTTTGTACTTTGTACAAAGATTCAGAAAAAAAATCTTTGTACGGAGCCAAAAATGTTTGTCTCGTACAAAAAAAAACACTGTGCCCGAATTTCATCTGTGAAATTGTTCACTATATCATGGCATGATTTTTCAAGATTTTATTTTCGGATCAAATTTATGCAGCTCTATATTCCATTTATTTTGAAGTGATCGGTACAGCGATCCAATGAAAGTAAGTTCAACACGAAAAAATTGGTAAAGCTTATCACTGTAATGAACGGAGAAAATTTTTCGTCCGTGAACGATAAATAGAACAACTGAAAACTTCCTCCCATAACCTCAAAATATTTGAGTAACTCAGCTGTCAAACACAATCCTATCCAATACATTGTAGTTTTCTAGGATTTTGACTTTCTAATGGCTATGAAAAATTTTGACGTTTCTTACAGTAATTGAACTTATTCGTTTCGCACCCGTCGATGAGCCATAGATGATTCTACAAAATACTTTCAAGTGACTGTAATGAAAAGTAAATGTACAAAAATTTGAGATGAATGTAATCGAATGTAATAACACTTTCTTCATACTTTCCTTCTTTATCTTAAATTTTTCCTTTTTATGTATTTCTTTTTTCTTTTTTTGTGTGTGCTGCTCATGTTTTTATTTATATATGTTTTTACGTTTTCATCTTTTGCCCATACATGCACATAGGAGGGGTAGGGGGGGGTAAACCCCCATACCTGAGACCCTGGCCACCTTCCTGGCCAAGAAAAAAATTGTCAAACACCCCTACCTGAACTTTTTCTAAGACAGCTTTTTCCATGATTTTTGTGCATATTTTGTATGAAAAACAGGCTTGCAGAACTTTTTTTGTTTTTTTTTTGCTCACCCCCCCCCCCCTACCTCCCAGGAAAAAAGTCCATACATCCTCCCCCCTGGAAAATTCTTGCCGTGCATGTCTGCTTTTGCCTCGGCTTTCTTTCATTTTCTTTTTTCTTGTCATCTACTTTCTTATTTTGTTGCTCATGATAAAATACATTACAATTTGTCATTTTAAAAAACCATTTCTCCCATATATACAGCTCGATTCATTGTTGTAGGTGTGAAAATATTCATAAAAATTATAAACAAAAAAATGCTGAAGCAAACAAAAGATCAAAAGAAAGAAAAAATCAACAAAAATGATGGCGTTAAGATGAAGGAAAAATCGGTAGAAAACTATCAGATAAACAAAGAAAACATCAAGAAAAGTGACAAGAAAGAAAAAGCAAAATATAGAAAGTAGCATAAAAAAGAAAGAAAGAAAAAAAGAAAGAAAAAAAGACAGAAAATGATGTGAAAAAGAACGAAATGAAGAAAGGAACAGAAGAATATAAAAAGATAAAGACAAAGAAATAAAATCAAAAAACAAGGACGGAAAGTAAGTAAGAATGAAGAGGAATGACAAAGGAAAAAATTAAACAGGAAATAAAGCCTGCCGAACTGTACATATATATGAGAATTATACGGCGGACTATGGTTATTAAAAATGACAACTTGCAAAGTATTGTTTCATGAACAAAAAAAGAAAAAAGAAAAAATAGGCGACAAGAAAGAAGAAAATGAAAGAGAGCAGAGACAAAAGATGACAACATAAGAACATACATAAACAAAAATATGAGTAACAAACACACAGAGAACGAAAGAACAAAGATACAAAAAAAATACAAGATAGAGAAAGAGAGTAAGAAGAAAGTGTTATTACATTCTCGATCACCCATTTGAGAATCGCCCAATTGGGAATAGACCATACACCCATACATGTAACGGAGCCCCGAGGAGTTGGACGACTTTTTTTGGGCCGGAAGTCAGTAATTACCAAAATTTTGGGAGGAGGGGTCTCTCAAGGAAAAAAATCGATTTTTTCACGAAAAAAATTCGAAAAATAGTTGAAAAAATAGTAATTTTTTTCTAAAAAGACTGAAAAAATGTATTCATGGCGCGAAGCGCCCAGAAAATTCACATTTTTGACCATTTTTTGTTCAAAAATTGACATTTTTCATCAAAAAATTAACATTTTTCAGTATTTTTCCGACCAAAAGTATGGGGGTTGCTACGGCTACCATATGGCTAGCCATAGAATTGGAAGATCCTGGGGGGGGGGGCGGTCGCCCAATGGCTAGCCATATGGTCGACGATTTCTGGGGGGGGGGGTTCCCATATCACCCCCCTCCCCCAATTACATGTATGCATACACCCATATTCCCCTATGAACTGGTCTGCGCTTGATCCCTTAGATCTCTGAGCTGCGTCGATACATGTATAATAAGGAAGAGTACTTTGTAGGTCCATTCTACAAATTCTAATTTTTTCATCAGATGTCCTTTCAACGGGTAGACCTCACTCTCCCAGGCCCACGGCTGCTCAACGCACTGGACGCCGACCAGCTTCCGAAGATAGTGACGCGGCTTCCTGTCCAGCGCAAACGTGGCGTCCATTATCCAGCCAATCGCCGTCCGGCGCCGCTTCTACTACCGGTCGTTATTCGTCCGTATATCAATCGTCGTCGCAATATTTTTCGTCGTTGGCCGGTCGCCATCCGACGCCGGCGGCCGCCAGCGATACCGAATCGAAAAAATTCTATTTCAAAAATTATTACGCACCGGCCGCCGCCGAACCCAGCCCGACGACGACGACGACGGTAAAAAAACCGGAGGAAACTTGGCGCGAAGGGCACACTCGTTTGATGCGCGAATTGCGCGATTTGAATAAATTTTGATACTCCAATATTCCAATATTTCAAAGTAGAGTAGTTGTCAGGAGTTTAGTTTGTAAGGGAAACATTTTTTGGAGTCAAAGTCCGTAAATAGGATCAAAAAATGATACATAATCTTGGATTGGGCTTTTTTATGAACAATGAACATTTTTTCAGGCCTTGCTTGGGTCATTTTTGCACAGAATGGAAATTTTTGATCGAGAAGTCGTCGATATTTTGAGCATTTCTCAGTAGTTTGACTGTTTAATTATGTCATTATTGAATATAAATACTGTGCTTGACATACTTCTTGATCCTCTTGAAGTTCTTGAAATAACTCGGAAGACAGAAAACTTCATATTTTGAGAACATTATGATTGTCTTGTGAAAATAGAATGGATTTTTTCTCAATTATGTCAGGGTGATAATTTCACATCAGCAGTCCACCAGTTGCTGCAGAAACAAATGTTTCAACGTCAATGTTAGATGCTTCGACAATATCCAACCAGAAAATAATTCATTCTCAACATATGAAAAGTCCTCGTCTTCTCCTGGATGATTTTCTTCACACATGAAAACCATATCAAAAATTTCTTGCACATTTTAAAAAACTTTTCTATCGTTGGCACAACCGCATTATTTATACATTTTAAGAAATCACTCAATTATTCTGATGTTCCTAGTTTTATGAATTCATAAAAATGATTAGAAAACATAAAACTTTTAGTCATGATAGCCGGATTGTGCTTATAAAAGACTAACCTTGCTATACAATAGCTGATGATGACTGAGTTGTTGTTAGTCGAAATCCTATCTCAAAATAATCCTAAAATAAATTATCTGATGCAGAAAAAATTTGTTCCTGCAGAAAATTGACTTAGTCATTTGTGCAGGCATGCAGAAAAAAGATCTTGGATAGAACTTTTCGGGAGCTTGTGATCGTCCTTTATTGTAGCAACTACCCATGTCAAAAAGTTCAAGTGATCATAAAGTGACCACGCGTGCATATGTTACCTCGGGTGTTTATGATGACACTATTTTAAGAGCAGTTATTAGATGAATACAGTAAGCATCATAGTTTGAATTGTGTGACAAAAGTATGCTAACTGGGAACTTCCGTTTACAAGAAGGATTCTAAATATGAAAAATTGTCGGGTTTTCGGTCTCAAAAGTTTACAAAGCGTGAATTTTTTCTAAATGAATTAAATCCGCGAATCAGACAAGGATCCTGCAGCACATCTCATTCTGATATTTTCCGCTGCCGTTTTATTGCAAAACTTCTTTACTTTTCTTGTTCCTTTTACACCCATACCGAGAATATGTTTCAAATATACTCTTGTTGCGCTTAAATTGTGATCAGAATATTCAAAAAGCTTACTGATGATAATGATCGTGATATTAATCGGATAAACTTGTATTTTTTGTCGTGCCTTCTATTTACGTGGACATCAGTCATGTATTGATTTTATCGATTTCGACGTTTATTTTTACTTAGTAGAATGTCCTATTGGTAAAGTAAAGTTTTTAGATTGTCCGTTCAACAAGGGTCTCGAAAAAATACATTTGCCACAATGGTAATCGCATATTCACGGGAAGAATATACAAGTAGAAGAAACATGGATAAATAAGGAAACGAGAATAGGAAAAAAATAGAATTGACAAATCATAGAAAATTGGAAAAATATGGAAATGATAGCAAGTTAGACGCAGAGCGAAAATAATCGGTAAATCAGAAAAACTAGTAGAAGGAAGAATTAACGGAAGAAAAAGAAGAATAACAAAAGGAAAACAGGAATAATAATGATGGGAAGAATATTTATTATATTCGTTACGAATCGAATGGAATAACATTTTCGAGCGACACTGAAGATATGGGGCTGCAAAAATCAGACAATACAAAAAAACAGAAAGTAAACGGGAAAAGAAAAACAACAGAAAAAAGGAATGAGCAGAAACATACGAAATAATGCAACACGGAAGGATATGTATATGATGAACTAAACCCCTAGTTCCACAGGTTGATATTGCATCTCTTATAAACCCGATCCCAAAAGAGTTTACTACCACATCATCATGACCCCACGATGACATTTTTGATCATGCAATACCCGGGGCTATTTTGCAAGAGCCGCGTCGAAAATGTGAAAGGGAAGGTTGAGAGTTCATAAGCATGACTCACAGGTTTGGTCATTGACGTGACATCTGGAAATTGACAATTTCTGTTTAAGTCCTACAGCAAACACAACTGCAGTTTCCGCACAACCATGCAGATTGGGAAATGAAAACCGGCCAAAACCGACCAATGCAATTTTTTTACAAATACCGTATTTATTCGAATAAAAGACGCCTTCAAATAAACGGCGCCCTCTGCTAAACGGCGCGCCGTTTATTAGAATCATCATAAGTATCCTTAATGTAAACTTCATTAGAGGAATAACATGCCTATTTTAAAGTCCATTTTGAGTGCAGTGGTTCGCAGTGCTTTCCTTTGATTTTTTGCAAAGTTACTGTGAAATACAGTCTTTAGATAAATCGACAAGTCACAAAAATAGAAAGAAGTACAGTTTAAATTTCAAGGTAAAAACTATTGCAGCAGCAAAAAAGAAGGAAACAGTCCCGTTGCTAGCCCCTCAAAATAAGTGAATCCAGGATAAGTTATTTTCCATTCTTTTTCTTTTAATGTCATTAGTCGTTTTCATTTTTGCTTTGTTTTCCTTTTATTACTTTTGTATTCTCTTCTTTCCTTTTTGTTTGTTTTCTTTTTCTTTCCTTGGTGTAGAGAGGTATGCTATTTGTTTGATGATGATACGTTACTTGTTGAGATTCCATGAAAGAATAAAAAATAATATTGGATTAAAATGTGGCCTGGTGAAGTGCAAAATTTTAACAAACGGCGCCCTCGAATAGACGGTGCATCAAATGGACCTAAAAAAATAATGAACGGTACGCCGTTTATTCGAATAATTACGGTATTATGTTTTGAAAGAGTAAGGGTTGTTTCAAGTGTTAAAGAAGCAAAAGTGCCTTTGGTTTTTAGTTCAAGAAAAAGTCGAGTCAGAAATGCCAATTTTACAGTAAATTGAGTGAAATATTGGCTTTCAAAAAATGTGTGCGCACCTCGGAAAAAAAATCCTGGCTACAGGCTTAACTATATGTTTTTTTTCCTGACGAGCTTTTATCCTGAAAGAGCAAAATAAAGCATGCACAAGAATCAACTTTTAAGACGACCCTAAAAAAATAATTTACGTCGGAAACGAAATTATGCAATTAAATAAGTACGACCCGATTTTTAAATAATGATTAACAAACGAAAAATAAAAAAAACATTTTATGTGAACTGAAAAATATATATTAAGGAAAATAAGGTTCTTAATTCAAAAATTAATCACAGGTTTATCAAGCCAACTAATTTTTACAATCTTATGCTTTAAAAGTAATCCTCAAAAGCATCTTGGTCCATGATTTCAAAAAGTCTAAGTACAGTTTTTTGTATATTTTTCTTAAACAACTCCCAAATATCTACCAATCTATCATTCCTTCGATAACGTTGTCTCGTCAGCCACATACAATTTTCTGCCAAATAAAAAACAATATTGGCCTCAGTCAGTTGTTCCTTACTACAAGAACCTAGTTTCAAACCAAAGAGAAAATTGAGTATATTTAAATTGAAATTTTTATGAATTTTTTTTTCAACAGTTGTACAATCTTTACCCAAAAATTTTTCAGTCTTGGACATAAGACTATTGCGTGCAAAACATCTTCTCTACAGGGATCATTTTGTGCTATACAAAATTTACATTTTGGATCTTGGTAGTTGATTAATTTTGGAACTAGTCAGAAGACACTGGTGCACAATTGCAAAATAAAGATTTCTTGTACCACCATCCAAAAATTTGCACTTTGATCAGCTTAAAAGTTTGTTTATATCCAATAACCTTTCATTTAAATTGATTACCCAATACGACATTGTCCTTTCATTGGTCATATTTCCTTTACTAATATGAAAATACAAAAATTTTGTGGTTACTTTATTCAAACTGATCACTTCATTATTCAAAATAATTCCATCTTTATTTGTGTACCTGAGACCAGTTTTAATTTCTGCTAATCTAATTTTTTTGTACTAGTCTGGAACATTTAGTATGTTCAGTCGCCTTTTAGAAGCATTCCTAACCTTTTCATAAAAGTGTTCTAAAATTTGCATATCTGTCATTTTTAACCTTTTGTATCTGAGTAAAAGCATCAAGCTCATGGCTTCAATTTTTGCAGGAATGTCAGTAAGATTTACGCCTCCCAGTTCTACTGGTAGTTTCAAGGTTTTAATTGCAACAAAACTCCTTTGGCTAGATGTTGCCCAAATGAAACTTGCAGAAGATTGTTCAATGTTTTTTACAAAACCTGGTGAAACCTTACAGAAAATGGATGTATACCATAACTTGGGGAGATAATATGTATCAGTTATTTTTGCTCATTCATAATAGGAACCATTGAAACTAATAGTTTTTGTTTTAATCTTCTCAAATTCGTGAGAAATACCATTAAGGTTTTCTAAACTGCTAGTGCCTAGTTTATCGAAATAGATCCCATAAATTTTAATCTTTTCTACAATAAATTCTTTATAAATATCGGAACCCTGAATATTTACAGCATTTCCAAAAAGTAAAATTTTTGGCTTTGCTTTTTTTAGGGTTGTACCACTAATCTTATGGAACATTTCATATATTTGAAATATTCTTTGTACAGATTGAAAATCTCCAACAAAGAAGTTTGTGCCATCAGCATAATTGCATAGTTTTACTGATTGGCTTTACAATTTTCTAATCTATTAACTAAAATCCCTTCTAATAAAATTTCAAAGTACCTCAGAAGCCAAAACATAGATTAAAACTGAAAGCGGACAACCTTGCCTAATTCCTCGACTGATTTTAAAAGGGAACGTTTCATAACCATTAATCAATAAAGACAAAGTTACATATCCACGTTTGTATATCATTTTTATCCAAATTATGAATTTTGAACTAAAATTAAAATACTCTAATGTTCGAAATACAAAATGCCATTCTATTATATCAAAAGCAGACATTTGATACACTGAAAGTAAAATTCCAGTTAGGTCTTTCTCATTTACATAATTGATTGCATTGTAAATGACAGTCAAGCCATCTCTAATGTCTCTTCCTTGTACTGCACATGTTTGATTTTGATGAACAATTTTAGGCATAACTTTTTTAAGACGATTAACTAGAATTTTTGCCAAAATTTTATAGTCAACATTTAACATGGAAATTGGTCTCCAATTACTTCTCTCAGTTTTGTCACTATTGTTTCCTTTAGACTCACAAAGTTTACCTTCTTTAAACATGGTCATGTAAACATTTTTTAAAACAGGAACTAGTTGATCCAAAAATTTTAGATAAAAATCTATAGGGAGACCATCACTACCTGGAGACTTTCCCCTTTTAAAGGATTTTATAGCAAGTTTTACTTCAGTTTCAGAGATGTCTTTTTCAAAATCTTGATTGTCAGTTTTGTCTACTGTATTAGGAGGCTTGACATCAAAAAACGAACTCTTCTTATTTGTACCATCAATAGTTGATGTAAAAAGTGTACAATACTGATTATTGCATTCGCTCAAGACTTCCAACTGATCTTCCAATAGAGTACCATCTTGCTTTTTAATGCTAGATATTATTCTATTTTCAGCAGATCTCTTTTGCAACATTTTTGCTGTTGCAAGAGAAACTCTATTGGAGAGAATATCTTGGTAATGTGTTTTCCTTAATTTGGCTTTAATGTCAGATTTAGTTAAAATTTTAAGTTCATTTTTACTCTCTTTCAAAGATTTCAAAAATTCAAGATTTCCTCGTCTTTCCCTTATTCTGTCTTGTAGCATATTTATCCTGCTCTCATGTTTTATTTTCTTCTGACACAAATTTTTTTGTCGTTGTCTTTTAATTCGGGCAAATTCCCATTTGAAATCAACTTTAAAATTTTCCCATTTATCCAGTGAATTTTCAGCAGACTCACTATTTTTTCTATTCAAGGGCTTTAAAAAAGTACTTTTGATCAACTCATTCAACTTTTGATCTTTAGTTTCTAAAAGACTACATCCATTTTCCAAAAAGATTGACCAATTTTCACATCAAGAAATTTTGTGTTAAATTTGATAACAAAACATCTATGATCACTTATTGCAAAATCAATTACACTGTGTGACTTGTAAGAATCAGCAAGTAATGGACTTGAATAAATTCTATCATTTCAAGAACTATTTTTATGAGCATGTGAAACATGGGGGAACAACTTTAACTTTGGGTTATAAAATCTAAAAACATCCAAAAGATTCAGTTTATAACTCAAAAATATTGGCACCAGTTTCTTCTTGTCTAGAATTTCTTAAAGAATTCCAATCCAAATCCTTATTTTTAACAAAATTAAAATGGCCTAGTATTAAAATTTTATCATGATGTCAAAAATTGATCGAAATGTCTTGGTAGTTTCTCATAAAACGGTTTTTTGGGGTTTTATTTGCTGGTGCATAAAGTACTAATATATAGAAAACTTTTTCCTCAATAATGTCAAAAAATTTTTCTCTCAATTTTCAATCTAGAAGAAAGATTCACTCACAAAGCTATTCCTGCAGAATGTTCCAAAGATCGAAATGACAATTTAGTTACAAAACTTTTACCAAAAGTATTCCTAAACATGAAGGAATATCTACAATTCTTATAATGTGTTTCCTGTATTGCTAAAATATCAAAATTTTTACTTTGTTCATACATTTGACAAACTTTTAAGTCATTTTTAGTCAGCCTTGCAGAGTTTAATGTGGCCACCTGTAAAGCCTTACTCATTTAAGATCTTGACTAGGACAGGCCCTACACAGTTATTCAAGTAATAGTCTCAAAAGAACAAAGCATTACCAAATTAATTAGTATGATGCTTACTTTCCTTATTTTCAGGCAACAAGTTATCAGCACTATTTTTACCAATTCTTGACATTGCAATTTTTATTGTTTTTATTTCGCCAGCATATTTTTCTTCTTTCATTTTATCATCTTGCAGTTTTGTCAACAATCTCCCAAATGCATTTGTTCCCCATTTGCTCCTATCGGTAACATCCTTTTAGTCACATGATAATCCAATTCTTCAATATCCATTGTAAGGGCTGGTTTTGACTAATTCTTGTGGTGCAGATTGGAAAAGTGTCAATCATTGGGCCTTATTTTGTTCGTACTTGTATCAATTTGCTTCCAATAACTTTTCTACTGCAAAATCTTACCAAGGACTGTTGACAGCATCATTCCATTTTAAACTATGGCCAATTTGTTTAGCTGTGGCAGCCATTTTTGTATTTCATATGTCATTCATTTTATTGGTTAGTCCAAGTTTTGTCAGTTTATGGTAAAATACGTAATGTTCCATTGTCTTAAAAGACAAACTGCCAGCTGTAAGTGGACAATGATAATGATTAGAGAATATTGTTTTCTTCATATAAAATGGAATGAAATCATAAGATGACTCGGCTGTTGATAACATTGGCCGATTTTCATGTTTGGGTAGTATGTTTTCATTGGTAACTGTATAAGGAATTGTAACATCCATTTGGTTGAAATCATTATCCATTGTGCTAATTCCCGCTAATTGTTCAATTCCACAATTATTTTCATTTTCTTCTATCTCAATTCCATTTATTCATCCGCTACTGACCAGGTTTGACTAGCTGTTAAAGTTCGGCAATGGATGTGGTAAGTTGTCCTCTGCTACATTATGGTCCTTTTTGAGATGTCCTTCTTTCATACATCGCTTGCAATACAAAGCCATACTATTGTACCACAGTTTCAATTTTATGGGCCTAATCATGCTGGTGGTTTGAAACCAGATGTAGCCAGGAATAGTATAATCAGCTGGTACAATAATTTTGATCATTCTAACATTGCATTTAATTATTCTACATTTCAGCATAGTGACCAACTTGGAATCATTATTTGCAGCAATTTTAAGCCCTGGGAGTTTATCCACGAGCCAACGTTCAACTTCATCATGGCTAATGACTTTTGGAATTGTTCGCCCAGTAATCTCTCCAAGTTGCAATATTCTTGTAAATTCACGTTCATGTGGTTTTTCAAGTGTCAATTAGATGTTGAAAATATTAATTTTTTGACCGACTGCTTCATCCTGATCCTTTTCTGTAGCAAAGAAAATTTTTTATGTACGATTATTAATTAGTTGAACATTTTTGGGCATGCGAACCCCTGGGTTATTGTTTTCAAAGTTCTCACAAATATCATATAGTGATTTGTCATTGAATAAGGGATCCCTACTTTGAATGTAAGCCATAATTTTCCTTTCCATTGTGAATTTTTTCAGTTGTGAATTTGCATACACATGCCGTGCCATACTGCCACTGCTGCTGGCTGCCATAAATTCAATTGATACCAAATTTGGCAAATTCGTCTGATATTTTATGGTAAAAACTATATGTAAAATTATTTTCATTAGATTTGTTGCTAATTAAAAAAAGTTTTTTGACAATTAAAAATTTATTGCAAAATTATTATAAAATTCACATTATGTGACTTTATTAAATAATTTTGTGAAAGTTTTTATTGCATAAAACTTGGTCCACTCTTGCTTCTCTTTGCTATTCACCAACTTATAGTCCTTTTTGCTACCCACCAACTTATGGTTCTCTTTGCTTTGCACCAAACTGCAAGATTGTAGAGCACACTGTACAAAAGATTATGACAATATTCAGAACCATACGCAATAAAATGATTTTGTCAGTTTGCATTGTGATGTAAATGTAAGAAATATTTATGATGTAAAAATATAGCCACGATTTTACAAAGCAATGTTGGCCAGATTTAGGTTTAATAGATGTTGACATAGAATAAAAATTAACCTAAGAAGTGGAATTATTTTATTTCTACATATTAAAAAGAGAAAAAAAGAAAAACTACGAAAAATTGAAAAATCAGGCGTCAGAATACAAACCACTGTTTTTTGCACAGAATGTGGTTTATTTATGCATTTTTGAGTTTTTCTGAACTCATTCATGCTTCTGAAGTCAGTAATTTATTAAGAATCGGGAAAAAACAAAAAATTTCGATTTTTGAGTCAGATTATGATATAACTTTATCAGAATTTAAAGTAAGGAAAAGAAAAAACCAAAGCCCAGAACACCCAGCAACGTGCGGATGTTTTCAACCTGCTAGCCAACCCAAAATCTGGGTTATTCCATCAGCAATATCTGTCACTGTCTCAAACTGATGGTGTTTCAATCATTTGCAGAATGCAAAAAAATTATGTTCACAAGGTTCAAAAATGTGTGAAGACTGAAGAAAAATTTTGTGAAAAAATCTTCATTTTCATCAAATGCAATATCAAAGATAAAGTGATTAAATGACAAAATGAGACATTAGGTGGTAACAACTGTTGAATGCAGCTAACTAGTAAGTAAAGTAGACATAATTACGGTCAGCCTAGAGCTGGATTATAGCAAGCAATGATCAAAATAATTCTTACCAGCACGGAGCACCAGAAAATTTTGAGGTTTTGACCTTCCAAAATGCATCAGAATGCACCTTCCCGATTTTGAAATCTCAAATAAAAACAGACCAAAAATCGGCCAAGCCATGAAAATACCGACCAAAAAAACGGCCAAATACCGGCCAGTGCATGAAAAATCGGCCAATTTCGGTCGGTTCCCAGCCAATCTAGTAACACTGATGCAAATCAAGGAACATAACTTTGTGCTCTGTTTTGGTTATAAACAAAAATGCTTTTCTCTATTTCAGCAAAGCTGGTCAAGAATCAAAGCTTTATTTTTTGTTCTGTTCCTGTAAAAAATCCCTACAAATGAAGAAAAAACATTTTGAACTTTGTTTGGAAGAAAATTACTGTAAAATCCTATAATCGGTAACTAATTCTCATTCGTGCTAAAACTTTTTTAGAAAAATTGTTCTGGGAACGGACGATGCACACACACTGGAGCACAAACAAAAATTCTAGTCGCCTTTGTACTGTTCAGGCAAGAATTTGGGAGTTGACTTGCAAGTTTTTTCCTGGCATAGTATTTGTGGCATGTTGAAGAGAATTTTTTTTCAGGTTTCAGCATGTCCGAGAAAGTTTCCTCAACTAAATTTTTTTAATGAGCATCCAGAACAAAAACAGATGTTCATGGAACAACCTGCGCCGACTCCCTCAATTTTTGCTAGCTTATGCTCGGAATTCCGAATTTTACTTTCTTTTGATCTCTTACTTTTAGTTGGCTATAAACGTCCGGCTGTATGAAAAAGTTAGAACAGGCGGCATACTGTATTCGGAAGTGATTCGTGCAAGGAGGTAGCAGCGCCACTTCTACTAAAAATTATGGAAGGCTCATGAATCCTATTCAATACTTTTTTTTGCATGACGTAAAATAAAAACACGAATGTGAATATGAATAGAGAATGAATCCGAATATGAACAGAAACATAATCTTTTCGTGAATATTAACATGAACCCGAAAATAAATCAATCTGAATGCAAGTCAATAGGAACAAGTGTGAAAACGAATAGCAAAGATTCGAATAGGCCAAAGAATATGTTGGATTTTATAAGCGAATCCAGGCCACCACGCTGGGGTCAAGGCCAGACCTGCTATGTTACAGGCATTCACAGTTCCTCACCCCTTTCCTCTCATTGCTTCGACATTACGAGACGCTCTAATATGAACTTTGTACATGAGTGTAGAATGAATAGGACGCCTTGACTCTAGCAAGGAAAACTCCCCTCCCTGACCACTATGGAGTGGATCCAATTTCGTAACTGGTAACCCTGACTAAACTCGTAAATCGTGCTACAACTAAGTTAAGAACATTCTACTTCAACCCATGGATTTGATAGACAATCCTAATCGAGAATCCAAAACAAGAATAAGTTCGAATATTTATTGAAAAAGAGATGACCCAAAATCGTATCGTACAAAATATAGTACCAACGAAAATATATGCAAATCAGGGCTTTGGCGAAGAGCCACCAAAAACAATTCGAAGAATTGGCACACAGCCGAGAAGAAACACACGAATTTTCATCTAAAGTCAAGTTCCTGTCTCAGAAAGATTTGCATAGGACAGTGGGCAAAATGAAAAAGACTGAAAAACGATAACAGGAAGTTAAAAGCGTCTATAAATTTCCACACTAAGTTACAGTAAGATTGAGGGAGTGGAAAAGGAGATTCAGTCGTAGACGCACGGGGCGACCGCCTCCCCCTGAACTCATGTTCCAAAATAAAAATTATCAGGGTCATCATGATTCAAAAAAATTCGAAACCGAAAAGATGCATTTTGGTGAACTTTAGAAGATCAAAATCTGAAAATTCTCCCACGCTTCATGCAGGTCATGGGTATAATAATTATTATTTTCTATCAGGTATGGCCGTTAGCATATCTGCGTCCACTTACTAATTAACCTTCAACAGTTCCTATCAATTGAAATACCTCGTCTCATTTTTTAATCAATAACTCGCCGAAAATTGAGATTTTTCTAAATGTTGTCATGTTTTTTCTCAATGTTTTCTCTCGGGGCTTGAAATTTTTCTAACGTTTCCTACATGAACTTTTGCATTTATAAACGATGAAAATTCAAGTCATCATTCATGACTGTGATTCTAGAGCTTCTTTTTAGGGATACTTGTTGCAGAGATTCATTTCCCAGCGTTTTAGAATATAAAAACTCGAACATTTTTCCGACGCTTCGCGCTTGACCAAGAAGTGGGTACAATTCTCTAGTCGACTCGATTTTGCGATTTAATTATTTAATATTTTTAATTGTTTCCGTAATTTTTTTAGATTTAAAAAAATCGTTTGTATGTCGATGCAAATAATTAAACAAAAATATAAAAATTGAAGAAAAAATTTCAGCAGCCCTGAAAAAAATTCCTGCATCCGCCACTGAGGAGATTAGACCTCATGTTGTATGAGCGATAGACTTATATGAAAAATACGAACGGCTAATCTTTCATTCATAACATAGTTTCTACAAAATATTTCCTTCCATAGCAAAATTAATTCATGATTCTCCACGTAGGTGTCAGAAGATCTTATTTAAATTTCTATAAAGAATAATACCTATACAATAGCTCCACTGTTTAGTCAGTAATAATCCAATTAGTGATTTACGATTCTATCATCGAACAAATGTCCATTCCATTTTGAAGTAATATGAAAAATTTATTTCAATGCTATATAAATACAAAGGTGACGTGAATCATGTGATACCCCCTCGATTGTTTCTTGACCTATAGCCGCATTTTGACTTATATATTTCCCCTCTATCAAGATGAATATTTCAAGTTTAAGAAATAGTACATTTCACGGTTTATTTTACATGTCGCATGCAAAGTCAAAAAAGGCTTTCTTCTTTTGGCTATTCATTACTAGTGCGGCATTGTCCTACGCGACCGTGCAAGTGATACGAGAAATTAGATATATTTCGACCAACAGTCAATTCAGCATACACTACCAAACGGCCACGTTTAGGCAGATAGTAAAACTGTGGAATCAGAAAGTCGGAAATTATTACGAAAATTGGACTATTGATTGGAACAAAGTCGAAAAATCGGCAAGGAGACTAAATATTACTTCCAACGTAGCCTACGATTTACTGAACCAGTTTGCTTGGGAAAAGTATAATGATGAAGAGATTGGTAATTGGCTTCTAGATCAACCAGTAGATTTATTTTCCACACTCACAGTACAAACAGTAACAAAGTTCCTGAATTTGACACTAGATATAGTTCCAGTTACCTGTGTTTCACCTCGGAGGTGTCCAAGTTTCGCTAGACATAACAAGGACTGGGCCATCTTTCACTGTCCATTTCCGCTGAATACAGACGATAGTATCCTTGTTCAGCAGAACAAGCACAAAGCAAGTAAAGATAACCAACTTACAACTGTGGTGTATATTTCATACACGAACTTCGAGTACCAAAGCAGTGAATCCGAACTCATGCTTGACAATAGTGTGACGTGCAGCATTAAAGACGAAAATTACATCATTTTTCAACTGAAACCGCTACTGTCCAACTATCCAAGCACCCAGAGCTTCAACTGCAATTCTAATATACCTTGGACGATCGAGAGAGGCATTGACTGTTTCGAATGGGACCTTGATGTGAACGTCCTTGAAAGACGCAGCCTCCCGAGTGATATCTGGACTACGAAAAACTGCAAACAAACTTACGGCATCAATGGACTATGCACGGAAATATACTTCAATTTCGGTCCGACTAAGCTATTCCAGGTTAAAATGTATGTTCCTATATTCCAACTGTATGCCGTCATTGCGAACATTAGTGGAATGTTAGGAGTATGGACCGGGGCGAGCGTTTTATCATTTGTTCATCTTTTCGTTATTTTGTGCACAAAGATTTTTCGTGGGGAACGGATTTCTCCTAATAGCGTTTGATCCGATTTGGAATGATTTCACAATTTCAAATCAGTGTTTGACATTTATCACGTAATGCTGGACCTAAAAATCAATTCAGGATTAACATCCAGCCATATTGAAAGATCGATCAAATTTGGTTCATAAATTTGCGCTAAGATAAATGCATTTTTGATGTTATACATTATTGGGAACTAATTTGTTCAATATTAGATTTGGAGAATAATAAAACTTTTGAATAATTTGTCATCGGATTAACATGTTAACTGAGATCAAAATGGTTCGTTTCCGTGCCATTAGTTCAGCACAAGAAGCCGTCAGTCGCCAAACTTTTTCTTTGGGAAAAAAGAGACAAGTACAGCATGTAAATTCATCAAAAAGATTAAGATATCTTTATTTTTATCTCACAAGGAAAAGATACAAAAATATATATTTTTGAACACTACCCTCGACAAGAATCTCAACTTCTACGAATGCAATCAAATTAGGAAGAAAAACGGCAGATTGGTGATTGGGAATAATCGAATCGTAAGCGATTCAAAAGGGCCATACTAATTTGAGTACCCCATACATTAAATTGGTATGTAATTTGAAAATAAATAACGATTTAATGTTTTTGATACGAATATAATCACACTGGATGATTTACTAGTAAAACTCAACAATACCGTGATTAACACATTTGCATAAATAATTTCTTCCAGAATTCGAGTAAAATGAGTCAATTCTCATTTGTTTATTTGTCATTCGATTCTTTATTCACTATTTACAGTGTACTGTACCTATATTACAGTTTAGAAGAAGGATTCGGTATTGTCACGGACAGCCGCTCATGTGATCTTACAGTATACCTTTAATCTCGTACAGTATGCTCATTTATTATTGTATTTATCCACTTTCATGTTCGCGTCTTTTTGCAACTATCTATGTACTTGACAAACGACTCTATTAAACAGAGTCGGCATCCCTCCAGAGGCCTCCTTCATGTGTCTCTATAGGAATGCATGCGCACTGGCCTCTTCTCAACTAAGAAAGGCCAGTGCCAACTATTTTTGGCCTTGAACTCGACCTTCTTCCTCTTCTGCAAGAAGTGTTGACGATTACTGTAGTCGCCTCCTACTACCGTACTGCAGAGCGACTTACACTCCTACTACCGAATTTGTTCCACCAAACTCGTACATTTTGATACTACGGATTAGGATCGACAAAGCGCCCAATTACGCCACCGTTTTATATTAATAAAAGATCGGATATAAATATTGTTTTGGCGAGTCATCTCCATGAGCTACATATGTGGGATTGGGCCCCAACTCTCTCTCTCTTCTACTCCATTGTCGATTTACTGGACTAAGGTTCCAGCTCTCCGCAAGGCCACCTCCAGGACTAGGATTGCTGATGTCTCCTCTCCAACTCTCTCTCATCATCCACGGGCAGTCACTCCATGTGATAGGCTCTGTGACGTACAAGGTGGAGGTCAATTAGCAGCGTCTCCTACCTACAGTGCCCCAGCGCCAATGACACCCGTAGCACCTTTTCGCCCTGACTCTTGAGGCGCTGCTACTTCCTTTGTCTCATCTCTCACACCACCCCTAATGTTACAGTATTGATGGACGGTTGGTTCAGTGAGATGGTCGGTAAAGCGGGATACAATCGATTTCGAGGGCTGTGCTTATTTTCGTCAGCACTTTACCATGAAAAAAACAGACTTTTCCATAGTCAAGTTAGCTGAACAAAATTTCGACTCCATATAACGCCTAGTTCAGAAAAAAATTATGGATAAATGTACTTGCTTTTAATCATAATTTTTTGCAAAAGATTTTCAACGAAAGCGCAAACTCGAATGGTTTGTAGTATTTTATGTTTTTACGATTTTATGCTGAACTAAATATCGCACAGAACTGAAAATATTCAAGCATGCTGAACTAACTTGAAATTTTGCGAGAAAAAAGTTCTATCGTGAAAGCTTGCGTGAGCGATTTCCAGAATTTTATGAAAAATAGACCATATAACAAAAATCTCATGCAACTGAAAAAAACTAGGATCAGTAACAAAAAACGTGACGCATCAAGAGCATGTGCAGATGAGGAACTGCCGACGATTTACTATAAGATCGAAATTGCTTCCCAGTGTCAAAGTTATTAACAGTATCACCGACACTAATTTCCATTTCATAATGCGAAACACGAATTCTATTCAGCTCGTCGCAAAATTTCATATATCATTACTAAATAAGCTGTAACATCAATATTTGAACAAAAGTCTTTTCTTTCTCACCAAACCGGATTTACGGCATTCTCTATTCAAACAAGATTTCAAAGATTTCGCTCTTGCTTTGTCGGCGATTTCTTCCTCCAATTCTTCGATTCTATCCACAATTTCTGACTCCATGTCCGACGCCATGGCGCTCGAATTTTGTAACTAGAACAATTAATCTTCCATAACGTGCACAGTTCAGAAGAGGCTCTCAAATTCAGAGAACTTTTCCATAGAATTTCACAAAAATTAAAAAAATCTATAACATCGTGATTCTACGGCTTAAATTTTTGTGTACATCTGGAGAACTAGTGAACATTTCAAGACAAATGAACACAGAAAGCGTCAAAAATTATGATTAAAAAATATTCAAGTTTTCCGTTTAGAGTTCGGCCATCAACTTTCGCAAAAAGCAGAAAATTAAATTACTTGTGCGTATTTATTTTCAGCCGTTTGGCAGCGATTTTCCAGTTCTCGAATCTAGAAGGAACAAAAACTGGAAATAGATATTGGCTGGAAAAGAAAAAAATCACTGTATACATCATCCTTCAATTTGGATACTTGAGCTTCGGCCGATTCTCGACAATCGTATAATTTTTGCGTCAAGGATTCAATTTCTTTGCCTTTTTCAGACAAATCTTTTCGCAGAGTTACGCATTCCAAAAAACCTAAAAACGATGTTGACCTTGCGAAAAAATTAAAATTAAAATATCAACTTTACTTTTCCGATTAGCTTGTGATTCGAAATCTAAATCTTTCTTCAATTTTTCGATTTGTTTTTCGTAATCAACTACTACCTGCTTCAATTTTTCGTTGAAATTCTAGGATAGTCGGAAATAGACGAGCGGCACGAGAATACGAAGAACGAAAATTCCTACCCGTTTGGCAGTATAAAGTTTTACAGTTTGTTGCTCCAAGCCGGACAATTTTTGCCGCAAGGTTTCGTTCTCGCCTAAAATGGTGTTCGATATTTAAATGACAATAAAAATGTAGAACCAACACAGAATGTTCGTTGTTTCGATGAATTTTGGAACTTTCTTTCGGAATTCCTCGAAATAGCTTACATTTGGCAGCCTCTAAATTGTTTTCTAGTTCCTCCACTTGTAGTCGGGCGTTACGTAAGGCGTTCAATTCTGGAAAATAATGTTCTGAATGTTTTTTTGTCATCGATACAATCGAGGGTATGTCTGAATGGCGGAATCCGCCTGCGGATGCGGACGGCGGGTTGTATATGTAAAGCGGATAAGGATGGTGAATCTAAGCCTAAACCCAAGTCTATAGCTTAGGCATAGACTTAGGCTTCCCCTTTGTTCGCCAAAATCCGCCAAAAAGGCGGTTTCGGTCATCCGCAGTCCGCCCTTTAGTCAAAATCCACCTCAAGAAATGCAGATTTCGTATTTTCACCCGCACCTCTTTCATACACAGTCCGTAGGCGGATTCCGCCGTTCAGTCAAACGCTACAATTTAGGTAATTCCATAAGAGACGTTCCCGAAATTGTCAACCACCAATATAGTGAATGGTCATTTTAGAAGAAAAAGTATAATCAAAAATGCCAATTCCACGAATTTTTGTGCATTCTTTCGGCTGAAACAACAATTTTAAGACCATTTCTCCTGTAAGGAAAATTTTTCTCCGACGATCTGGACCCTGTATTGTCTGCGATCTATGATCCCATCCATAAAAAACAGCCTTTGACCCTAAAGACCTATAAACACCATTACACTTATGCAAACAGAGACATTTAGAACTATATCTAAAAAACAGTGAACGTCGATGCCAGGATAAATCAAATGCTGCAAGAAATCCTCGAAATTTTATCTTATTACCTATAGTTTACAGTAGCCATAAAATGGTACACTTCAATTCTCGACCTTTTTTGTAGTGGATGCGACTCAGATCAGACAAGAAACCCGGACATCGGCAGAATCCACACTCGTTTGCACAATTTTAACCAAGCTCGAGCTCAAGATTTTTCTAGGGCTCTTTCCTCTACGTTTCAATGTCTTTTCTTTCTAATGACTATTTCTTTTCTTTTTCCGTTGGTTTCTCATTTTTGATCATTTCATGATTATATTAACTGGTCCTATTAGAGCGACCAGTAGTTGCGCTAAGTTTTGTTCCGTTCTTTTTCAAATATAGGAGAAATAGCTTCATCTAATTTTCTATAACCTATCGAATGTACTAAAGCCATTACTGTAATTTCAACCCCCCTCCAACCGACTTATGGCACTTCCAACATTTTTTTTCTTCCGAACAGCGATCTGATGTTGTGCTATGGCTTATTTTGAAGCTTAGGTTTAGCAGTCTCCTTAGGCTTAGGGAATGCGCGTGGTCTGCAGGGCCAATTTCACATCCGTTTTCGATATTTTCCTTTCATTTCCATTGTTTTTATCATAATGCTATTTTCTGTCTTATCATTTTCTTTTCATCAAATTCACACGATAACTGCCAATCCTTCCCATGCCTGAAACTTCCTACAAACTTTCTTCTTTCTTGATTGTATCTTCTACTCATCATCGTCTAACTTCCTCGTTCACTATTCTCTAAAGCCGCTTCTACCCCAACTCACCAGATTTCATTGGATCATGTGTGACCAGTACTTTTTATGTATCTTTTTGCGTGTATAAGCCGCATTTCTTGTCCATTTCGCATTTGATTTTAGCTCCCTTCCCTTTCCCCACTTTCCCGACCCACTGATGCCCTAAACTTTGCCTATACCCTCTGTCTACCAACACTTTCTGTTCCGCTCTTTCGACAGTTCCCTGTTTTTGATTGGTCATTAACTAGCGTATTCTATCGTTTTCTTACTTCCATCTTCTAAGTTTTGTGTTTTTCCCTCCTCAATAAATTATAAACCTCAAGTCAGTCCAATCATCTTTTTGGTTCGTGGGAAATGTAGAAACCTGTATTCCAACTGATATTCAACTTAGAATCTTTCGTTCTCATTGTTTATCGAATATACCACTATGTCAACTACAGTAAACAACCAGAGTTCATGACACGGTTTCATCAAAGAAACTTAAGCTCCAGCTGAGCTGTAGCTTAGCTTAACTCTGTATGTTATACTATTGCTCAGCTTAACTTTCTCGATATGTTTTATATGTACGAATTATGCTGCGGCTGAGCTACACCATAATTGTAATTACTGATGGGACAGATCCATTTTTTGACGATGATTCAAATTCGTATCCAAAAAATTTGGTTCGGCAGATCCGGATCCGGACCCGGATCCAAAAAAATTACTTCAATGGATCCGGATCCTGAATGACAGATCCGACTGGATTCGGATCGGATCTAGATCCTGTATGATATATATGTATATACTCATGAATGTATTATGTTAAATTATTCTAAAATTAAGTTGTACTATCGATGATAATATTCTATTATTGAAGTGTTTGTTTATTGAAATAGTTCACACCAAAGCACCCCATGGGGCAGGTATGGGGGTATTACCCCGGTCATAGATTTGGAAATTCATTTACTGCCCCCATAAAAACAGCTCACTATAGCAAAAAATTTTGGTAGACCTCATCCTCTCCCCAGTAGGTTATAGTGATTCGAGAAAAATTGCACAATGTGTGCTTGAGAGGAATTACTCACTGGTCTTTTTGACACATTTACTGAGCAAATGATAATGGGAAAGTATGCAACTTCTGTGCCGTATAGCGATTTTTAGGAAAGGATATCAGCAGATTAATATATACTACTTGTAGGAAATCATTTATATAATTGGGAGATGAAATAATGATTATGTATATGTGATTTATTAAAAAATCGCCCCTTGGGAAGAAAAACATGATGTTCTTAAAATTCTTCCTCTTCATGCTCTCCTTTCCTTTTCCCCGCTTCTGCGTTGGGTCTTCTGTGCGCATATGATTACCCAAACTGTGGCATACTTTCCTGCTATGAGTTGAGACATGCGAGGTCTGTTGACGTGGATCAGGAGTGGTGCCTGATTTCAAACTCGTAGTTCATAATCTAATGGGATTAATAATACTAAAGCCACATTCAGCATCAGGACTTTCAATTGGAAGCACTGTTCCAAGCCTTATCAGTGATGGAATAAGCCCATACTGCTGAAGATGCTGGTTCAAATAATGTTTCCAAAAGTATGTTGTGCCCGATTCTTAAAATGTGCAGGAATAAGTTGACACGATAATCTTCAAAGTGTGACTATTCTGTACGTATAATTAGTACATTCAAGTTGCATGATTGGGAGCTGGAAAAAGGGGGCTGAAATAGTAAATGGTGTTTGACCGTAAAAAGTGTAAAGTAGGGGCATTATTCATTTTTGTAAGTAGTAAGTGAGAATTGTTTTGTGGTGAGAGTACTACACTACCCATCCTCCGCAAAAAAGTTGGGAGCAAAAAAAAAGGTCACGGCATATTTCAAGTACTACCCTTAAAATTTACGATTTTACCCCAACGTAAATTTTCGACCTTGGGGACCTCTGGTTCACACGTACTAATTTTCATTCATTAAATTTTATTCATGTTCAAATTAATGTTGATTTCATCAGGAAGAAAATGAATAGAAATCGAAACTTTTTTTCAAAACTCCTGGATTCAAGTTATTCTTTCACTAGCAGAGTGTGGGATTGTTTCACAGTGTCCCCAGATGATGGAGAAAAAGCGAAGTGCAATGAATGCGAAAGGTAGCTATCCGGAAAAGACCTTGATACTGGATATCAGATTAAACATCCAGAGAGGAAATGCCCGGCAATATACAAGCAATTTGTGGCTGAAGAAAAAGTAGGTAGCTTTTCGGTCATTGATGTCAAATTTGAAAATCCCAAAATGAGTATTTAGGAGGTGGAAACAATATTGTATAATCTGAGAAGACAACTTTTCTCAAAAAACCTGGAACGATGTTAACTATAATTGAATCACTGAAAACTTCAATTAGTAATATCAATGATCAAAGCCAGATCATACTTCCAACGCTGGCTAATAAGCAAAAAGCGGAAAATAAGCATGACATTGGATATCCACAGATCTGGATACCCGGCCCATCCCTAATGGTAATGGTATAACAAATGGAGTTAAGCTATAGCTATTGTTTTCAATTCCATGATTCTCAAGACTCGATTGTAAACTTTACTGCTACTCCACATTCTGAAATCGTTCTGTCATTTTCCCAAAGATCAAAACTACAGGTAGGATTCTCGTTTCAAACAGACCTACAGTAAATAAATATTCGACCCGCTCGTCATGCTACAGTAACCTGTAAACCTTACACTTGAACTTCATGCGGAATATACGATTCCATACTATAGGAAATAGAACGCGTATAGTTTACCGTCAAAGCTTCAACCAAATCCAAACCGTCGAAAATTTTTCTATTTCCTAATATTGATTTTTCAGATGACTAACCTCGGCTGTTGACCGAAGCTCGATTTTCACGTTGCCGAGCAACTTCGACCACCGGTTCTTCTACTGGCCATATTTTTTGGGATACGTAATCATTGATCACAGCATTTCCCTTGTAATGAAAATAGAATGTTCAACAACATGGAGGACATGACGACCATACAACAGATTGGTTCAAATGGCTCATCTCATAAAAAGCCTGCAGTACTTTAGCTATGGATTGTTCACCAGACAATAGCTCTATTCTAGTTTTAAGCTTAAACTATCCTGTCTTCAGTTACACTGGGTACATGTTACGGAGGCCCAGAGTCCTGAGGATTGAAATAACTTTCTTGGAGGCGGAGGGTTATAGCTCAATATTTTAGAGGGAAGTCCTCTGAAGGAAGTTTCGATTTTTTTGACCCAAAAATGGCCCAAAAAGTAGTAATTTTTGCCTGAAAAATAGTGAAAATTTATTGGAGCGAATCCATCAATAAATAATTTACACAACGAAAAGTGTTCATTCATAACCTTTTCCACGTTGATTTTAAAATAATTCTTAGAAATTAGCTTATATCCCAAAACTCGAGTTTTAGAGATCACTTAATTTCGATTACTAAGAAAGCTCACAGCTTAAGTTCCTTGATAATTAGAGCATTCACATCCTATGATACATCTAACCTGGTGCGTGCTTTTACAGTTTATGTCAGACCTCTATTGGAATATTGTTCAACCGTTTGGAATCCTTTCTATGCCTCAGACATAAATCCCATTGAAAGGGTTCAGAGAGGTTTACCAAAAGAATATGTGGTTTTATGTCCATCCTTTCATATGAAGAGCGTTTGGTGAAGTTATGCTAGGATAGCTTGGAAATACGTCGACTGCGCCTTGCATTATGTATGATGTTTCAAATTATTCAAGGACAATCCTGTCTCCAAAAATTGGACTTTTTGATTAGCAGCAATTTTGAGTCTACCCGTCGTAAAAATGATCACAAACTTCAAACTGGTAAAGCAAAAACAAATATTAGGTTATATGATTTCTCTAATAGGTATATTAATATCTGGAATCAACTTCCAAATGAATTTCTCAGTTCTCCCAATTCACACACATTCAAAAACAAAATTGCCAAAATTGATTTCCCAGATTATCTCGGCGTTAGCCTGTTACAGAAATGTAACCTGCGCTTCCTATTACTTGTCACTAAAGTGTATACTGTAGCGCATATTTTTGACCTTATATCCCTATTTTTTGATCTCTAATTTATTCGTTCAAATCTTCTAAAATTTATCTTTCACATTTATTCATTATTTCCTCGTTCTCGACTAATTATATTCTGTATTGTAATTTTGTGTTCTTTTTCGACAGGTAAAATCTTTCATTCATTCATTCATTCATTCATTCATTCATTCATTCATTCATTCATTCATTCATTCATTCATTCATTCATTCATTCATTCATTCATTCATTCATTCATTCATTCATTCATTCATTCATTCATTCATTCATTCATTCATTCATTCATTCATTCATTCATTCATTCATTCATTCATTCATTCATCATCTATTACTGTGTAAAGCTTAAGGAAAAATGTTTTACCTTAAATGCAAACTAAACGGATTAAACAGTTATAAGCTGATTTTTGAGCTACAATCGTTGATTTTCTTATCCATCAGCACATAGGTATTACTTTCAGAAAAAACAGCTTTTCTAAAATTTTCAATATTTTTTCTTCATTGTCACCTCTAGAAAGATACGAAAAATAACTTTATACAATTGAGAAAGATGAATTGGAAAAGTTTATCCTCAATGGAAACCGTGTTCATAAAAACAGACTTCACTTACATAGGACTTCATTTACATAACTTACATAACCTGTAAGAGGTCTGACCCCCAAAATTCACGGGTATCCAACTTTTCCAGAACCTCGGGCGTCGAAAATAACGCCGACGTCGAAAAAAAATTTTTTCCCCGGAACAGTTCAAAAAATGCTGGTTTTGCCAACTTCGTTCGAGTAGTAGGAGTTGGGATGCTAATCATACATGCACGTGGGGGGGGGTTTGACCCCCAGCAGATTTTTATTGACCCCCAGCAGATTCTTGCTGACCCCCAGCAGATTTAACTTTTCCAGCAATGATTGAGAAGATGACGAAGGAAAATGAGCAAGAGAGAATAAAAGTCGTCATAAAAATGGAAATGACGTTGTAGTTTGAAAATTTTTCTAAACAAATCATACTTGATTCCAAAAAAATAACATGGAAACTTTATAAAGTGCTATATAAGCAAATAGTTTCACATATCTGACTAATAAAGGTTGAAGAATATGCTGCTTGGATGTTAGAAGACTTTCTGAGACCTTCCTTTTCATTATCAAGAATGAAAAAAAAATTTGTATTCCACTCCCTGTCCTGGCTGACCCCCCGCAGAATTTCTATGCTGTGCATGTATGGTGCTAATCGGAAGTTGACAGCTGTCCCAACACTTGGGTCCGTCCGAATCGCGAGGGGGATCCTCCAACCCTCCCAATTAAAGGTGTCGACTGTCGAATATAGTCTTCATTGGGCTAGTTTGTATGGTATTGAGTTTGTGCCAATTATACCTCAAAATTTGCGTAACCAAAGTTGCGTTCATTTTTCGGACATTGCTTCGTAACAATAAGGCATGGATTTGCCGCCGTAGGCGCCGTCGTCGATTCAACGATCACTTGGCGAGCCATAAATTTTCCCAATTGATCGCCTAAAATCGTTCGACGTCGGTCGATGATCGTTTCTTGTTCTGAATTTTTCGTCGGAGCCGAGAAAATATCGCTAAAAACCCAATTATTGCGATTAACAACGACACCCGTCGGTTTATTGTTCATTATCGCCGTTGTATTTTGTTGTTGCCTACGAACTTTCGGAATTTGGATTTTTTGCGAATTTGTATGTTGTAAATTTAAATCGCGAAGAAAATTAGCGTTCTCATTGTCGACGATTTTCGGCCTCGATTTCGGTCGGCGATTGAAGCCAGCCGAAAGATTGGAATATCGATTCATAACATTCATTGCCACGGAAATTATTGATCGGTGTAGCCGGATTTTACATGGAACCAAAATTCTTAAAAAAATTAAAATCGTCGAAGCAGAATTAGAAATCGTAAGAATGTCGAAATATCTATAATTCGGAGAACAAATCTTGAGAGCTTGATCCTTACTGCGTACCGATGAAAAAAAATTTTTCCTTTTGTCTCAACGACAATAAGTGTAGTAGTGTAAAAACAGCACGTTGTAAACCGAAAATTTGAATTACTAAAATTGACTAACAACGAAAATTGACAACTATATGTATTGTCGTTAAGATTGTTTGTGTCACATTAAACGAAGTGGAGCCATGTCACATTAAATGAAGTGGGTGATCAGTCACATTGACGGGAAAACCCGTACCATATCC
The DNA here is from genome assembly GCA_963922205.1 of Romanomermis culicivorax. Taxonomy (NCBI): domain Eukaryota; kingdom Metazoa; phylum Nematoda; class Enoplea; order Mermithida; family Mermithidae; genus Romanomermis; species Romanomermis culicivorax. The sequence continues at coordinate 94,849 of CAWUHX010000477.1, forward strand.
CATAGGAATTATGGTCATGACACTGTAGATGACATGCTGTGACCCCGTGGGGTGGCTCCAGTAATATTCTTCGTTTCGGGAACCTAACCCAGCTGGTACTCCCACAGGTAAACCTATGGTGTACCTTGGCCTTGTCCTAGGGTTATGCTGTAGAATAATGGACAACGCGGCCGGGTCAGGGGTGCCAATCCCTAGTCCTCATTCACTGGGAATGAGGGACGGTGCCATTCGGAGAATGGCATACTGTATGGGACCCGATTGTTAACCTAAATCCCTTTATTGGCCCTGACCTTAAGGGTCTGAGGGCTTTCTTAACTGAGGGTACTTCCGAGGGAAACTAGCTTAGGGGAGACTTCCACAAATATACCCTCAACAATAATAACCCCTGAGAGAACTTACTAATCCTCTTCTTAACCTACTCGGCGATGAGCAGCAGGTCCTGGGGTCAAAGCGGCAATGAATGGGTATGAGAATCCGAGCAATTCCGCGTGGGGTACTGCGGCTGCGGATCGGCAGGCGGCAGTATCAAACGTTTCCTCGGTGAGGGCAATGGGGTTCCTGATTAACGGGGACGGGGACGAGTTCCTACGGTCGGGTTACTGTAGTGGTAACATATATGAAGGCCGGAGGCGAGAATATGCAAATTTTATTCAACGAGTGGCGAACGCAGTTGACAATAAAACAATATGACAATAACGACGACGGCAAAACGCAAGACGCAAGGCTGAAATGCAACAACCGATTAGAGTCCAAAAACAAGACACAAAAATGACAAAACATGCCCTTTTAAAGGGCTCCATAAAACAGTATGCCTTGGGCGGAGTTAACACTCCCCCAAGCTAACTTCTGCAGCGGAAATCGTTGCAGAAGATGCCTATGGTCACATAGACATTTTCCAGTTCACAACGCTAAGCATTGGGGCGAGTTTTCACTCTCCATGCTTAACATAGGAACGTCAACTAGTGAGAATTTCCAAATAGTCGTTTCACGTCGCGAAACGTCGCTAGTTTTTACTGATAAAAGGTTGAGGCATGTGCTCCTACAGCGATGAGCTCGGAGAGCTTATCTCTAATGGAAATTCTTGACTAGCAGGCACATACCATAGTCTACGTGTATAATAAAATAATAATTTGAAACGGAAATAAAATGTGTGCAAAAGCAACAGAAATAAAACATGAAAAGTACACACATAAATTGCATGTGAAAATTATAAAAACGAAACGCAAAATTGATGCAAATTACTGTAACATAACGTAACGAAAAACATAATGAAAAATTGTAATGTGAATCAGGTGACGTTCGACGAAATTCATCGGCACGTGACATTTGCATAAAGCTTTACAAAAGATTCGATCTTGTGTTACATTGCTCTATTATGAGTTTAAAATTGAATGACACCTGAAAATGAGATATTTAAAGTCGTTTTACACGTTGAATATCGTGTGGCAGCATTCATTCCGCATAAAAGTCAAAATTTGCATAGCTATAGTCTATTTTTTATTTAAAAAATGAAAAATGATCTAAAATGAAAATTGGCGGACATAATGTTGTGACTTGAAAATCTTCCACATAAACTTTTTACTGTAGGGTTTTTACTCAAAAATTTCTGAGTGTCAATTGAGTGTTGTCACAAATTTTTAGTTTCATCTGACGTACCGCTCGGCAGAAAATGCTCAAAATACAAAATAGTATTCGCCTTCGAGATTCATTATTTGGAAGCAAGTATTTTAAAGTTTCGAATTATGTCATGTTCATTACATGCTGATGACCATTCACTATTTTCAAGTGTGATAAAAAGCTCATCCCTCACTTTACAGCTTTGTTATTTTTAGGCGGTCGAAAAGGGTGCCAAAATAAACCGAGGAAGTCATTTGAAGCCTTTTTGGGCACCTCCTCTTAGGATGCAGCAGACTCTTTCTTCATTTATGTAGGCAGTCATGTCCAACATCTTGTGAAATTCAATCAGAAATGTACTTCTCTGTTACAAAATGCTGATTGATCCCACTTAAATATTTCATTAAATATTCAGATTAGACGAATTCGAATCATCTATAGAATTTCGTGCATGTACTCAAAATGGTTGTGCAACATGTTTTCTAGGATTAATTTAATCGACTGCAAGAGTTCCAGGATGAATTGCAACAAAATCAGGATGTACTTAACTGGGTTTCGATATTCGACATTCTTTTCCATCAACATCCACTCAAAAAAATGCGGAATCCACCTTTTTCATCCGCCGATTAGACCATCTCCGCAATCCGCGGATTAGTGATACCCCAAAAAAGACACGTTTGTAAGAGTGAATCTGATCCGAGTTCAATTGGAGTTGAATAATATCGCTGCGTGTTCCAATTCTGAGAAATAATGGGCTACTTATTAGGTTCTTAGTTCGCCCACCCTTTTTTGTTGTGGGGACAGAAAAACTCATCTACAGAAGTTGTACGGCGGAAAATATTTACTCATAAAACAAAATCGTGTTAAGATTGTTTTCAATCGTTCTTCAATCTTTCTTTAACTCTTTCCGTCCAATCGAAAGGCATCCATTTTCGTCGTAGATGTTCGGCTCGCTTTGTTTGTTCGTCCAATGTTTGTTTGACCGGTCGACGCCATAAACTTTCGTCTAAATCCATCATGCCGCAAATAATTTCTTGACCAAAAGTTTTGGCGAATTTGGTTTCGTTTTCGATTACGTGGCAATAGCCGTTTTGGAGGCCGAAATCGACGGCGAAATATGAAAACCCCCGAGGTATCTACAGAGGAATATCACGGTCATACAGTAAACTTCTGAAAAGCTGAGCTGTTTCTTCAGAAAGTTTAATCGCACTTGAGAAAATATCTGGATAATATTCAATTTTTCGACTTTATTACTATCGGCAGATTAACTCACTATTGATTTGAACGAAATTTTAATTATGCTCAGCGATGTATGTACAGTGGCAACCAGTTTCCATTTTGGATAGTTCTTCTTGGCTTTTCCTCCAACTAATTTTTTCTCTCTATCGTTATTCGTCCTGATTTCCTTCTTTTTTATCTCTTGGATTCTATGATTGTTTTTTCTTTCTTGTTCCGATTTATATTTTTTCGTGTTCTTTTCTTTCTTATTATTCCTCTCATTTTTTCTTTTCTTTCCTTCTTATTTCTCCCTCTATTTATGCCATATCGTTCTAATTTCTTCTTTATTTTGTTGGTATTTGAATAAAAATATTCTCCGTGAAATTTATCAGAATGCTTGGATATTTAAGTCCGATACGGGATAAGTAAGTTTGGCTTTTGGAATCAAAGTTTCAAAATCATACGAAAATTTGTCATTCTGAATGTTTTTGAAAGGGTAGAAACTCTGAAGTTTTCATCTCTCTAATACGACAACAGAAACAGACTATATGTTTTTAAACAGGAAAAGCCAAGAAAAAATTACTTTGACGTCAGCAAGGTTCGAAAAAAGATATTTCAATTACAACGACGTTACACCACAGCATTCTCACCGATTTTCTCAAGTCTTTCTTGCTCAAATCCACAATTTTCTTATTTTGAGCCCATTCTTCTTCGCATTCTAGCAAAGCTTTCTAGAAAAGTAATGAAGTTCGTATTATAGGGAACATTTAACGCAATATCATACTTTGAAGTACATTGGAGCCAAATCACCGATACTCTTTGGAACAGGGTAACATTCGACGACCGTGTGCGGTTGATGATTGACATTTTTGGCCATTTCCATGAAAATGACGTCGAGGTCGGCTTCGTTGAACATTGCAACGAGTCCTCTGCGCCATATCTGCGCGTTGCGATATGAAAATTTATACAAATTAGGCGAAGAAATGAAACATAAAGTAAATAGTATATTTTCGAATGTTCCAGATTTCTAAAATTATTTCCACATTCACAAGTCTAGGAAAAATTGAAAAAAAACGAAAATAATAAATTCTCAAGATTATTCAAGAAGGTAGAGAAAAAATGAAAAGAAAATGAAAAGAATATAAAGAAAAAACGAAAAGAGAAGAACAGGAAGGGAACTAAATAAAAAGAGATCACAAAAAAAGAAAATCTGTGATATTCTGAAACCTAGAAAACTTTATGACTCAAGCTCAATTGATGATCAAATAAAATTTTCACAATCAAAATTTCACCTTCATTTCGTCGTAAATATCTTCGTCCATTTGAACGCAGCTGGAGGCGTGGGTCATGGGGACAATGCAGCATTGTAGATCGACCAGCGGTTTATGGGCTGGTATGGCCAGATAAGTCTAAAAAGGGAGAAAAATTCATTTGGCAACGTCCAAAACTAGCAATATTTAAAATTTATTGTCAAAAATCGGTTTAGTCGTAGGCAATGCATGACTATTTACAAATTTACCTTCAATCCAAGTGTGACAACTAAGTGACGCTGCAGCTTTTTACTATCGACGCATGACGGACAATTGTCTAACGTTTGCTCTTGTCGTTTGTAATCTGAAAAACGACAAGTCAAATTGTATGCTATTTTTGCCAGATCAATAATCAACTTCGAAACGGGAAACAATGGAAATAAATCAAAACCTAGAATCTACTTTTATAGTCGATTCGAATCAACTGATACTGTAGCGGCTTACTTGCTGTGAGTAAAATCTGGAACCGGATTTGCTGCCGGATCCGATAGAGGAAAACGGAATCTGCCGAATCAAAATTTTCTGTTTAGGATGCGATTTGCATAATCCGGATTTCACCACGAAAAACGTTCGATCCTGGCAAGATCCGGTTCCGGATTTTGTTTGAACCCGCTGCTAAAATTACTAGGAAAATTTAAAAAATGTTCATTCGTTATATTCCGTCCGGCGACGGATTTTCCTCCTACGAGATACGAAGGAGCCTTTCAGAATTTAATTCAAATTCCAATATGACATTCCACCTTTCATGTAAACATATTATTAATATCAGAAACTCGTCAGGAAAACATCGCTACTTCTTCGTTTCTTATGAATTAATTGTTTTTTACTTTGCTTTCGTTGCTTCTTACTTCATTTCTTCCATTGCTTTTCGAGTTTTATTGTTCCTCACTGCACTTCCTTGATGCTTTTCGTATAATATACTTAATTTTATAGTTTCTTTCTCCGTATTTTTTGTTCATCTCATTGCACTTGCTTCTTACTCCGTTTCTTCAAATGTTTCTCGAATTTATCTGTTATTTTATACAGTTTTTGTTTTCTGTCTGTTTTTTTATTGCATTTCCAGGTTTAAACTACTTTTGACACCTAGATTACCGAAATCACTCGCATTAAAATTCTTTTTCCTAGAGCTCAGTCAGGATCCCGATGTCAAATGTTGTACATTTCCTCATTTGTGAAGCATCATTCAAACATTTTCTCCAACATGAAACTGATCATGTTTGTGATGAATTGATGACGAGCTGACCAAACCAGGTTCTACTGATTTTCAGCAGAGTCGCTTGGTGGAAAATTTCCATTTTTATTGTGCTTCAGGTTCTCAAAACTCAATTCAAAAACTAAAAGTTCTAACATAGGAGACGTTCTTGTTTGTCGAGGAAGCAATTTCTCTTGTTGGCTGCCCGATTTTTTAATTTTGGCTGTCTTGTTTCGGCTCCGAATTGAGAAGCGATTTATGGTTTCCAGGTCAAATTTATGAAAAATGAATGATTTCTAGCTGATTTTCAGTTTTCTAGCCGGTTGATAACATCAATACATTAACTAATTGGTAAGCATAGCTGATTCTAAAACGCTGTTCAGAGCTTAATTTTTTCCGAACGAACAATATCATTTTTCTGTGAATTATGAACGACCAGTAAATACGTGGATACTTGGCATAGGTGGAAAATAGGTTCAACTGGATGCAACTTGGTACCAGATAATGCTACTCCAGTATCGGATGACTTGATTCTCAGCACCAGATCATGTTTTGTGTGTGAACCAATTTTAAATACGAAAACGGGGTAAAAACTAGATAATCAACCAACCAACCAACTTATCAGGGAACGATTAAAAAAACAACCAAGCAATCAGTGAATCAATCTACCAACAAATAAGGAAATCAATCAATCACATAGGAAATCAATGAGGTCAGGGAGTCAACCAAACACTGGTTGCTTCAACGAATCAACCACCAACCAGCTAATCACTCAATCAGCCATCAACCAGCCAGTCAACCAATCAATCAGCCAACGAATGAGGAAATCAATCAACTGACGAACCAGTCAGGCAATCAACTAACTAACCATTGAATGGGAATAAGTTCCCTACCCTTGTTTGGCTTGACACCTACCAAAACGATTCGGGAACCAACCAACTTTTTGGATTGACTGGTACCAAATAAACCGATGGGGTTTGTGTTGGTGCTCCTTTTCAGATTTTAGGGAGTTAGGTAGCATCTTCCGTATTCGCAAAATCCACAACTCAGTTCGAAACCGCTCAGCAATAATGAAGATTTTGTTGTTGATTAAAAAGTAGTATTTTAATATTATTTAATTTTTTTTGCGCGGCTCAGATCTTTTAAAAGAATAATTATTAGTGCAAGAAACAATACTTTATGAATAATCAAAAATCATAGTATGAAATGACCCATTAATAGGCAATATTCTCTTTTATGCGCAGTTTTGATGTCGATTCCAATCCCGATATCGAAATACCACGACTCCGGGTGATGTATGGGTGAGAAACTAATTTTCCACTTTTCCGGATTTTTTCTTTCGTTAGCTGTATGGTAGCGAAGAAAAAGATGCATTTTGGTACACTTTAGAATGTCGAAACCATAAATTTCTAGTTTTTAGTTTAGGAGATTTTTGTATTAGATGCAATAATACAAGGAAAAATCCTTTCATCTTTATTGAGTAGCCCGAACCCGAATAAATCGAAATTCTCTACTCGTTTCATCTGTAGTTTCTACAGTATTCCCATTTTTGCATTCAAGTCAAATAAATGTCATTTTTGATCATAATTTTGATTTTCGGGATGAACCGATGACACATGAGCTAAATGAATGCGTATATTTTTTCAAAAGTTCATCAAATATATTAGTTAAATGGCGTATTTTCCGCGTATAATGTATATTTCATTTCGACTTCTTTTCGCAAAAAAACCGTAAACAGGACACGGTTCAATTATTCAAAATCAACCGTCCATTTTTCGTTTCGAAATTGGTTAAAAATAACGTTTTGGGGTATGAAGAATTTTTCTCCCCTCTCTTCATAATCGTAAAATAAATTCGTGCTCGCATTCTTTCGGCTCGGCGATTAATATGGTAGAAAAAATGCGATTTTAATGGTCAAATATTTAAGGAACAAAAGAGAAGTGTCACGGGTTTTATTTGATTTATATGGAGAAGAGGATGAATGTGACAATTTTGAGAATTGAAGGAAGAAGACCTTGGAAATATTTGCCGTAAATAGCATAGCAAACACAAGGATCGAATACCCCAACAGTTCATTTTTTTGTTTAGTCATACGATAGAATCCGAAATTTTATACTTTTTAAGAAGACTTAGGGATGCACCAGCATGGGAACTAAAATTCGATAATAGGCTGAAAATACGACCTCAATCAAAATGCCATTCCAAACAATATTGAAAATCTCAAGAAATCAAAATTGGAATCAGAATACAAGGTTTGAGATTTATAGAATAAACGCGCGAGGATGATATTCTTCATGAGTAGATATCAAATTTTTCAGCATGGCTTACAATTATTAATTTTTACCAAACACAAAACCAAAAATTACCAAATGGAAAGATTAGGCTTCGAACTCAAATCATGAATTTAATTAACGGTGTGGCTTTTACCAAGAATGGCTTACAGGACGCCAAAATTAGGTCAGCTTTTCGAACGTATGATGAGGGGAGGATATATATTATCCCTATCTGAAGTTCCAAAAACTATCTCAGGAACTCAATGTTGGGGTATACAGACCTGAACAATTTTTTACTCACTGCAGCTTATTCGGCAAAAATGACCATCAAGAAGAGAAAGTTATAGTCCAAATTATCTAATTTCAAGAAAAATGTATTTCTCGAGCGAAAAGTAAGAATTCTTTGTCGTGATCAGAATCATATCTGTAATTGAGGGGGGGGGTTGGGGGCGACCCCCCACCCAACTTGGCTAACCCTATACCCACCCCCAACTTTGGAAAAATGAGAAAAAATTGGCAAAAAGTGCCTTTTCTGGCCTTTTTTTGGAAAATTTTCGACTTTTTTCGACCCCCCCCCCCAACTGGTCGGACCTCTGACAGGTATAATCAGAACGAATGCTGCAATGAACCGTGTTGATGTATGCTTGCACGACCGAAGAACGACAGGTTGCTGATTTTTGGACCAAAAACATACACGTAATGCGGGGATAAACTGCCATAAGAACCTCCAAAAATCGACAGGCCCACGGTACGTTACCCCAATATTTGCTAATCACTGGACATAGGAAAACCATCTAATTGAGTCGAAAAATGAATAATACCAATTTTATGGGTTTTTTTCAACCAGAACGATCGTAAATATCAATTTTTCGTATACCATAAATGCATATTTTTTATGATTTTTTACATAAAAATTACAATTTTTCAACTGTTTTTCGAACTTTCAACGACCCCATAAAATTTTGGATGCTCAGTTAGATGTATGGCCAAAAATGATGAATCTAAACGAAATTTAGTATTCAATTATCGATTTTTTTGCGGCACATTGCACCCGGAAGAGCCCCTTTATGCCTGTTTTCCCACGAATTCTTAAGAAATTTTCGTAGCTGTTCGTTCCCAGCTCCCTCCCTATAAGTCTCCAGCCAGTACCAAACGACTGTTACGCATGCCTTCATTCGAAACATCACGAAATACTGAACTTGAATTTTTCGATCCGTGGATAAATTTGGACTATTTACGTAAGTTAGAACGTTACGTAAATCATTCAATAGTGTGTTTATTTTCCTGAGTTCAATCATTTATCATTTCATCGATACGTCAAACGATTCCTGAATAACGATGCCTCATTTTTAGACCAGTCGGAGATGACGCGAACGAAACTCCGGTCTCATTTCACCGACCCGTACTAAACTTATATCGTATTTTTATTCAATCCTTATCAAATTTGGAAAAATGTTACTAAAATCGGCATCAGTCGCAGTCGCTTGATTCGACAAACCGTTAACTCTATTAGACAACATTAGTCAATAAATACAGTAAGATATTGCAAAATTCTTATCTTAAACAATACCAAGGCCGCATCTAAAAAATCACGCAGCACTTATATTAAAACTTTTTTATGGCACGTATTACGCAGGACAGAAAAATTTTCCTACCCTATTGACGTTGAAAGTACCAGTTACAAAAACGTTCGTAAGGTACGTCCTTGAGGGCAGCAGTAGGAAAAGTGCACAAAACACGCTGCTTTTCACAACACGGCGAATTTTTGGAATGCGATACGCCCCCGGGGTTCGGGATGACGTCATTCCATTGGATATAAAAGTCCGTCCGAGTTTATTTCGCCATCACTAATTTCGACATTGAACGAGTGAAGTCTTCCAGCCAAATTTACATATTCACGATCATGGCCATTTACGTCATCGCTGCATGCTTGACTATGTTACACGGCGCCTCGTGTTTGTCGATTTCTCGACCACCGGCGTCATCGAAATTTTTCGTCATGCCTTCGGCGATTTCGTCGGACGAGTACGTCGGACCAGAATCCATGATCCCCGAACCGCCGCCTTTCCCACCCACCCCACGACGATCCCAAGACTATTACCAAACGGAGGCGGAAGACGAGGATCAAGAAAGGCCCTTGAGGGTGATGTACGCCGATGATTTCGAAACAGTAGATTCGAGCAACGGGGCTAAGGCTCAGAGACCGGAAATTTACGAAGATGTCATGTACGCTGAAGTCATGAGTAAGTATAAACATGACGCATTCGTTTTTTACGGTCCTCAAATACAGAATATCATAGGAAACTGTAAAATAGCTTATTCATCACAATCTTGCACACAAAAAAGGTATGGGGGTCCGATTTTTGAGCCAAATGTCACATTTTGAAACTGTTAATACAGATTCTATTGAAATTTCCTATGAGAAGCTGTATGAAATCTGTATCAGTTAGTTTCAACTTTCTACTTTTATTCTTTCAGCAGTGAAGCTGACGATGTAGATCACTCGGAATCAGTGTTTTTTTCTGCACCCGGCTTTCTGCACGCCAAAAAAAGTTTCTGCACTGCTGTTTTCTCTGTTGCAATACAATAATAGTGAATATAGTAAAAATGTACCTAAATTAAATGTATAACTCATCGATATCAAAAGTGCGTACACATGTCATCAAAATTTTGATTTTAAAAGTTCCGAATCAGTGACTGACACATTATAGAAGAATATATGTGATCACACACGTGACTCAAAAAATTCTGCACCAGTGCAGAAATCATCAAAAAAGTTCCACAGGAAGCCTAAAAAGTCTGCATTGTGCAGAAAAACACTGCTCAGAATTCAAAAATTTGAACTAAAAACTATTGATGAAAGTTTTACAATCAAAATTTTTACTATTTTCGGAACTTTTGAGACATCATATTTTATAAATAATCATATCCTCTATTTTTACCGCGAAAAATTTAATTTCTGGAGTTGGTATCCGAAGAATCCTAATCAGGTTTTTATAAAGCCGAGAAAGAGGACAGTTCAGAGGTTTAAGAGTAAAATACATATATTCAAAACAGACTGATCTGAAATAGTAAACATTTTGATAACAGCCATTCACTAGATAAAATCTAAAAAGCGGTGTTTCTCAAAAATCAATCATACAACAGAAAAAAGAATCATTTGAAGCATACATGTAACAGATCTCCAAGGTCTGATGGAATCAAGCGATATGTTTTTATGAGGCGGTGAGTCATCTATTGCCCAAATTGGGGAGTACTTGAAAATTTTTTTATAAATTCTCCAAAAAGGTCCGACAAATCGTTCAAAATATAATATTTTTTGTCTAATATTCCGCAAAAGATGTATTTATGGCGTCAAGCGCTGAAAAAATTTACATTTTTGACCGTTTCTAGTTGAAGAATGACAATTTTTGTGATAAAAAACTGATATTTTTCAGTTTTTTTCCAAGCAAAAGTATGGCGGTATGGTTACCGTTTATCTAGTCATACGATGGAAAAATTTTCAGGGGGATTACCTCATAGCCGTTAATTTCAATCATGGGGTTCTTGATAGCGTTTTTCCTATATACATGTATGCTTTGAAATGTTATTAATAAGGGTCTCTACGACAGATTCAATTTCATAAATTTCAAAATCTAATAAATCTATCAAAGCTAGATATACAAGACTTCAGACGCTGTTATCGAGACTTATAGATATGAAAAATGTAATGGAATTTAAAAAATAATACAAAAATCATTTAACAGATGTTATTAGGAGTCAACAAGAATATTTAGATATGCTAATATATTGCAGATGATATGATCCTTGCTCATATTTCCCAGCCCAAAAAATCTTCATACAAAATTCCTACAAATCAAAATGTCATTGTAGATCAAATCAGGATTAACTGTATTTGCTTACTTACTGCGTAACGTTCCGAAATTCCAAAATATTTATATATTTTCTTCCTCAGATTGCCCGTTAGCCAGCGAGTCTATGAAAGATCGTTCGCTGCACCAGGCCGACTATCGTAGTCTGTTCGTCACGCATCCCAGCGAATGTTTGACCCTTTGTTCACAAGACACGCGTTGCAAATCGATCAACACCTGGTCGATGGAGGGCGATGAAAACAAGTTCTTTTGCCAAATGAACGAAATGGATCGTTCAGACGACCCCTATTTGTTGATCGAACGAAAAGGTGCGACCTATACGGATCAAATCAAATGCGAAAATAACGAAAAACCGATAACTCAGTTGCCCGAAGTCGCGACAACGGAAATCCCGGCAAGGACAAGAACTACTACGCAAAGATCGATTCTTATCGGTGAGTTTTATGCAAATTAGGCGGCTGTTGAAAAAATATCCTGATCAAAAAACTTGATCTCATCAATCTTGCTGGTAAAAAAAATGTTATGCCGAAATACGTGTTCATTTCAGAAAAGTTCCGCAACGAAAAACATCAAAACGCCGACGGCAGCAATATATTGCCCAAAGATTTGCAAGCAAAACTCGATCGACTATCTTTTTTGGAAAAAGTTTTGAAGCTTTTCCGTCAAAATTGATGTGTATAAACGAGGAACAATCGATTTTTCTCGCGACTAACTACATCTCAATTTTTATCGACAAATCCGAACCGCATCGTTCGTCAGAGATAATCATGTAATTAGATAACTTGAGATACTATTTTTTGCGAAGAATATTTTTCGCCGTATTTCTTACGATTTTCGACGGTATAAGTCGAATTGATTGCATATTTTTTGTGTCGACAGAATTTAAAATTTTTCGTCATTTCTCGTTGCTTTTTTGTGAAAAACGACTGGTCGTTTTTTGTTGCAAATAAATTCGATGAAATACTCAAAACATGACTAGAAGGAAGTGAATCTTTCAAAAGCGCAGGAAGCCAAAGCAAAGAATATTTCCACAAAACAAACCTCAATAACGTGGAAAAAGAACGGAAGTGATCTGAAGCGAAACCTGTCAATTCTCTGAACCCGTGAGTAGGTAGAAAATTAATATTTTTGAAAGTTTTTCCAACAATTAAAATCAAAAACTGCATCGATGACAAAATTTTGCCAACAAGATTTTGTTCATTACCATTTATATTCTAAGAAAAACTGATCAAAGGTGAAAATAGAATGCTAGATATACAGATTGCAGAAATACCGAAAAGTTGCTATACGTTTCTGACGCGAATTCGGACCAAAATCAGAAATTTCATACGAAATACTGCCAAGCAAAATTGTATCGTTACCTTTCACAGCTTGATCAAAGTTGGACCGATCTTCTTTTGAACGTTTCGATTTGGATTTTTTACTTTTCTTGCCCATTTTTTCTTCGAGGACATCGTCGACTGTCCAATCGTCATTCGTTTTTCCGGAAGAAATAGCCTAGGAGATAAAAAAGTTTTATCAGAACGTAAATTCGAGATATAAGCAGTAAAGCCTTGATCGAAAAAAAATGAAATTTCTTCTACAATAAAAAATCATCCAAAAATGAAGTTATCGAACATCGAATTCGAGGAAAAAAAACTAAAAAACACAATTTTCTTTCCACTGACTTTTGCCGAATTTGCTCCAAACAAGGCCAATTGATCTTCAGCCGTGGTGAATTTTTCCATTTCTAGTAAATCTTTCATGGAAAAATCATCGTTGAACTTTCTCTAAAAAAATAAAACGATTCCAAAATAAGCACAAAAGTTGCAGAATAAGTTGTAAATTACCTTTGGACGGGTCTTCACGTCATCAGCTTCAATATTTTTAACGGGATAAACTAAACCACTTCTCAGATCAGTTTTTGTCAATAACGTTGAACTGGATGACGGTTGGTCTTCTTCAAGGTCGGAATCGGAATCGCCTTTTTCTCGATGATCAGGTCTATTTTCTAACTGTTGTTTCAATTTATTCACAAGAGCCTTAAATTGCAAAAAAATCTAAATTCAGCACGGTGGTGAGTCATAAAAATCGAAACTTGCCGTATCGCCGAGCATTTCAGCCCGTAAAATTTTAGCCGCGATTTTGTTTTTTTCTTCCGTCGATAGGGGAGATAGTCTTTTGGAAGCTAAAAATTTGTAACAATGTATTTACAGTTCAACAATATTTGAAAGACTTGAAGCAGAAGTGGAATGTTAATATCAAAAAATAATGTCATTCAAATCATTTCCTTTTCTATGCAAATTAACAGCTCAAAACTTGCAACAGTTGGTGATGGACGACGTCACACTTAAGTTTCTGAAAATTACTGTAAAATTGAAACTCTGGAACAATCAACTATCTGAATTTTGAATTACTGGATAAAATGAAAACCCATATTTTAGAATTTCTTGTTTTGTAAGAAAAACCAAATTTTTCTTTAACATACTTCACAAATATAAATTCACTATTGGAGGCCGGTTTAAGGAGAAAATCATTCAGACTACTTATAAGAAAATTTATTATAAGATTCTTTACCCGACGATGAAACTCGATTACCGCCGTAAAATTCATCTTGATTAGCTTTCGACGCACGGACAAAGTCGCGCGGTTTGTGGAATTCAGGTAATTTTTGCAAAATTTTCCGATCAATCGGCTTAGACTTAACAACGTGCGATTCCTGCGAATGTCGATCCATGCATTAAAAAATCAATAATCATACGCGGAAATGAAATGAACTGAACAAAAAGTAAACCTTTAGCAGTACAGAAATTGAGATTACGCACAATTACAGGCATTAAGTTCACATGATCCTTTAATCAAGCCATTCTGAAGCATTATTCAAGCTAAAAAACTATAAGAAAAAAACTTGAGATGTGTTTAGAAAGAGAAAATATTCACGGCGCTTCGCGCCTCTGTCAACATATTGATTGCTCTTATTCGGACGAACGCCAGGCCGTTCACGTTAGATAGTGTATTTGTATTATCGCACGCAGCAAAATTATAGGTTGTCAATAATGACTGATAAATACATGGAAATTTGTTGTGGGGTTTAAGTACTTTAAGATTAGTAGTTTCTCGGGTGAACGTGGGTGTTGGAAACACGTGCATTAAGGTCGACTCCCTGGCTATCTCTCCTGCTGCGAACCCTTTCTACGCCCTATCTTATTTCAAATATAGCATTGGTGAGCCCCTTGGTTTGCACACTTCGTTTCCATGCCGTTGCGCTGCATCTGATTTCAGACCCCAATTCTTGAAAATCGTCCAACCCTATCTTGCATCCAGGGCTATTTCAAAGGTTACTACAAATCGATTTCGACAATGCCTCATGTCAAGCATATGCCAAAGGATCAACTACCGCCGCCTTTGGGATCAAGCTCGCCCAACGCTGCAGCTCCCGCCATATGCTGTACACCAAATTTTGACCAACAATTTCAACTGGTCGTCTCAACAGCAGCTCACATTTTCGCTCAACCGAGCGCGCCGCCATTAGTGAGCCTCCTGTCCCTTAATCCGTTGGTTTCTACTTTCAGTAATGCAACACCCCAAGGAGGAAACATGCAAACCCCACTGCAAACTCTCAGTGCCACTCTGCTGGCAAATACAGCTGTGCTGTGGGGCCTGGAACAGGTTTCCAACCAACCCTACTGGAACTGACAGTTCTGGCGTGTCAGCTGGAGTGCAATTACTGCCACTGTTCGCCACCACCCCTTTGGCATTGGACCCAAATATTGACTGCACAAATTTTGCTGATTCTTTTGTCAACCTCGATCCACCACTGGCCCCAACTGCCAATGCTCGCGATCACCGCAGCAGTATCACCATCACTAATGCCTACAAATTTCAAAATTTGCCATCTGAGGCGCGTAATGCCCTCGAGCAATTGAACACCACTGCTGTGAGGATTACCAAAAACGTTCCGACTGTACAAATGATTGATCAAATTATTGGTGCTGTTTCTGATCAACTACAAGCCCAACAATTGCAAGTTCAATGTGAAATCAAAGAACAGGCTCACGCTACCAACCCACGATTTGCCGCCCTCTTTCACAACCACTGCCACTGCCAAAGCCACCAACACACAATTCGCCTCCATTCGCTGCCCTCTTCCACGACCACCCCCACTGTGAGTAGTAATATGCTGACTCCTAGGCCACTGTCAGCTAGCTTCTGGTTTCCCTGAGAGGACGCACATGATGTCTATATCACAATTGACACTTTTAGAGAAACTGAGCCTGCTCTGGCCTATGCCCGCTCACCCCCACATGTCAAACCAGAAGGGCCTTCAACCAATATGATTTAAAAAAACGAATTTTCCTGCACTGTCCCCAGTGATGATGATACTGCATGCCCAGTGCTGCCAGCTGCTCGCAGCACACCCATTTGGTTTTTCAGGCTACCTGCCCAAGGACTACTATGATAACATGCACCCCTGCTAGGATCCGCTGCATTTGTCCTAGGATGGGGAGGATGGCCAAATTAAAACGATTATCCATAATATGAATCTGCTCGTAATCAATGGTACAGCAACTAACAAAAGACTGCTCTGATTCTTTACACATCTCAAAAGCGAATTCTGATACATCGCGTCCAATCACATAAAGATGAGCCCCCTTCACCATCTTACCTGCGATACACCATGCAATATGATCCAAGATATGATGCAGTATGAAGATGCGAAGAACTTCCTCATGTTTCAACTCATGCCTGACTGCAACCAAATGACCCTTAAATGTGAACTTGCCACCATTGCCCCCGAAGCTGGCGAGGAACCCCCAGCATTTTTAAGTAAGGTAATGACATATTTTCAGTTGCTATACCAAAATGAAGACCAAACTTACCAGCACAAACAAGTAATTGACACCTTTTTAACTGAAATGCCTGTTTCCTATCAACTGACTATTGGTGAGCAAGCCAAAACTTTCACAAACATTCAACAATTGGCCTACACCATCCCAAAAGTCTGCAGCGTCCTCAAGGCCAGGAAAGTGGAGATCAGCACTGCTGAATGGCCTATTCTGGTGAATCAGGTCGTTCTGGATGCTGTGAAACCACAATTCCTGCAACCTTCCTTCTGCTGTTTTGACCATTGCTGTAGCATAGATCACTCTCAAGAATGTTACCACAACCATAAAGAATCCCTGGATTACCACACCAACAACACCATGCCAGCTCCATCAAAGAACATTTCCTTTCAACCACCACTGCCGCAAACTCAAATGCTGCTTGAACAATTGATTGAATGCTGGCATGGTGAATGCGAAGAAGGTAAATCATGTTACTGCCCCGATGAACATCAACTGCAACCATGAGACTTGCCAACACGAGACAATTCACAACCCTGTGACCATTACCACAACTGGAGTGACTGCTCTGCTAGCAGGGACTGCTCAGGAAATACCCAAAATCAGTATACCGGCCTATGGTGTGATGCCCATAAATCCCATACCCAAAATGTTGAAGATTGCATCTGGCTCAAAGGCCAGAACACAAAAAGAAATCGATGAAATGATCAAACCCAGCCTAATTACATTATGCTGCCCCCTGCCCTCTATTTCCAATCAAATTCCAATGATATTCGAGGACAGCGCGATTGGAAACCTCCACACAGTGGCCCTAGTGCAAGAGGAACCATCTATTCCTGCAGCTCTTGAGCATGCTATAATCAAGGTAACTTTTTCTCTCATAAAAATGATATTGTTCACTAAACATACACCATCTACCTAAACTATGAATATGCGGCCCCATGGAAGAAGCACATCCACTATAATGGGCCACTGGCACCTTACATGACTAAGCCTGCAAATTTGTCACACACCAGCTCTCAGTCATCTGAAATTCTGCTCGCATTACCTTCCCTGCAGGGCCGTGCGCAGGATTTTTTCATGGGGGGGCGGACTAGATTTTTTCACTGAATAGCCCCAGAAAATGTTGATCATACACGGATATACTGTGTGCATCACTGTAATTTTCCTCGAAGATTTTTTCCACATGAGAACCGGAGTCAGAAACCTGCAAAAATGAGGAAAAAATTGAGAAAATTCTGGTTATGTTAGTCAAAATGGGCTCATGAAGAATATATTGGTGTTCTATAGAATGGTCCGGCACGGAGCACCAGAAAAATTTTTTGATTTTCACTTTCTAAAACGCTGGAAAATGAATCTTCATAACGTTGGGAAATAAATTAATATCAGACTGATGAAGCGTAATTTGCCTCCCATTCCGGTGCGAAGCGCCAGAAAAATTTTCGGGTTTTTGTATTCTAAAACGATGAAAAATAAATCTTTCCAACAGATAATTTGTGAACAAATGTTTTGAAATTGCGTTCTAGAGTAATGTCTTCAATTTCCACCTTCAATAAACGCAAAAGTTCAGATTGCAAACGTTTAAAAAATTCCAATCATCGAGGGAAAAAATTGAGAGACTTGATGAAAAATCTATATTTTTAGCGACATCATTGACTGTAAACGATTAGAAAATGAAACGAGCTAGCTTGATTGATAGAAACTGTTGAGCATTAATTAGTAAGTCGAAGTAGATATGCTAACGGTTGCGCCTGATAGAATATAGTTATAATTATACCCATGACCGGCGCGAAGCGCCGGAAAATTTTGAGATTTTGACCTTTTAAAGTCCACCAAAATGCATGTTTTCAGTTTAGAGTTACTGCCTCAATGGGGAGGGGGCGGCCGCCCCCCCCCCTTGCGCACGGCCATGCTTCCCTGCCACTGAGTTCCATGGCTGCCATGGCCAATGCATTGGACACATCTGGAAATGGTCGAACAACATCCACTGCTAATATGGTCAAGCGGTCTAAGGAAATCACCTCTGCCGCACCTATCATGAGCCCGGGGATCATCCAGTGGGCTGCTATGGCCTAGACTGCAGACGATCCTTGCCACATTCGCTCCTCTATCTGCGAGATTGATAATCTTGCACCATCAACAAAATCTTTTGTGAAAAAAATGCTTCGAAACATGCTTTCCAAATCCTGGTCAAGATTGGTAGTCCTATGCCCTTATCGATACCGGCACCCAATGTTCAGTCTTATTGTTTGGACTTGTCAAACATGCTTTCAACAAGCATTTGTTATTGCTCCCCATTTGCAGAAAAATCAAAGTTGCTGATGGCACTATCCTCAACACCCACAGCCCAGTCATTATTACCATGGAATCTGCTTTTGGCAAACACATGATCAAATGCTTGATCCTGAATGATGATAGCAACCAACAATTCATCATCAGAACTGATTTCTTAGTGCACCCCTCCCTCGATATCCATTCTATCCTAAATTTTGAGGACAACTATATTGAAATTCGAAATTTCAAATTACCACTCAAAGTCATTACTGCGATCAGGGCCTTAACCAAATCATTCCCCAGCACTGCTTGCGATAATGTTCTGGAAGAAATCCCAGAAGAGGATAGGGTGAGCATTTGTCATGATAGATCTGATACTTTCAGCCAAATTGAAGCCAAAAAATCGGATTGGCACCCACCATCTAGCTCAAACCATTCACCAGTGCAGCAGATGGACGTCGCGGAGTTGACTGAACTGATTTTTTCGATTGCCCAAGCCTCTGTTACAATCTTTCTGAATTGCCAACAATGGGTTGCAGGAGCCATTTTCCCTTCAACATCCAATTTGATTCATGATCTAATCTTGCAACTGCTGACCAACGACCAAGTCACCACAGAGTTTCCAGTTGAAACAGCAATTGTTAAAATCACTAAGGGCACATGCCCTCTCTTATTTGTCAACAACATGCGGAACAGTAAAAAACTTCGCCCAAATCAATTAGTCATCGTTGCTGAACACATGCTAGAGTCTGAGGTCATTTCGTCAAGACAGCCCTACAATTGTTTCAGTCCCCAGCTCAGACTGCGATTTGGCCAACCACAAACCAGCTGTACTGGACAAATCTTTACGGCATCATACGGTCAAGCAAAAACTCGAATTTGCTTTGAACAAGATGACTGAAAAGACCTGCGTCACAACTGCTCAAAAAGCAAAGGCCCTCAGTATGCTCCAGCAAATCCAAGATGTCTTCAGCCTGCCCAGCTAAAAAACTAGCTTTACAAAGGAATTGACCATCACCATCAAAACCAGCACAGTGAAAACAGTATCATGCCACTATTACCATGCTGCCATGAAGCAAAGACCTATTGTTCGCCAACATATTCAAGAAATGCTCAACAACTATTTTGTCAAACCATCCCATTCGCCTTGGGCAGCTCTGCTATTCCTTGTAAAGAAGAAAGATAGTTCTTGGCGTCCTGTTGTAGACTACTGCAGCATAAACAAAGTGACTCCCAGCATTTGCTTTCTGATACCACAGATTGATGATTACTTGGATGTTATGGGACAAGTGAAATTTTTTAGGACCCTCGATTTAAAGGCTGGGTATTGGCAGGTACCCCTTGACAACAACTCTGGCGACAAAACAACCTTTATCTGCCAAGAAGGTTTGTTCCTATTCAAAGTTCTCCCATTCAGTTTAAAGAATGTGCCTGCTGAATTTCAATGGCTCATGGAATGAATTTTACATCCATATATCTGGAAAATTTGCCTCATCTACAATGACAATATTATCCTCTCTCAAATTTGTTTGATGAGCATTTGGAACACCTTCAAATAATTTTTGACGCCCTTCGCCATGCCAACCTAATGCTTTGGCCAGACAAGTGCGAGTTCCTACTGCGGCAGCTGAAGTTCATAGGACATCTCCTCAATATGGATGGAATTGCCACTGACCCAGAAAAAGTTGAAATGATTGCTGAAAACGAATTCCCCCAGCAAAGAAAGGTATGCAAAGTTTTCTAGGTCTTGTTCAGTGCAGTGGTGATCCAGAAATTTTTTCAGAGGGAGGTGCTCAAATTTAAGTATTTTTCCAAAAAAATTCAAAAAATTTTCAAAAATTTTTCAGATTTGCCTATAGGTATACAGAAAAAAATTGTATTTCAAATCAGCACTTGGTTCAGTGGTGCAAATGTATCATATTGAATTGGCCACATTTGTCAAGTCCACTATACACCCTACTTCGACAGGATTCAAACTACCATGCCGTTTGGAAAGCGTTTGATGGCATCAAGGAAAGCGTTTGATGGCATCAAGAAAGATCTGACATCCTCACCTTTCTTGCCATACCCAGTTTATGATGACAAAGCCCAATTCATCATTCAAACTGGCGTGAGTACAACAGCTATTAGCACAATATTGTACCAAGAAAGCAGTGACGTCAAATGGGTAAGTGGCATACTTACCAATGCCGAAACCTGTTACAGCACCATAGAGTGTGAATGCCTTGCTATCCTCTACAGATTTTGTATGCATCAACATTATGTTTATGACCAAAGGGTCATCGTTTGAACCAAAAACAAGCCCCTGGAATGGCTGAAAGACGAGAAGCATTGCAATTCCCCACAACAAAGATTTGCCATCAACCTTCAAGATTACGATTACAAGGTCCAATATGTCAAAGGCAAAGATAACGCTTGCACTGACTTCTTATCTAGGAAAGACGACCATGAAAAGCTGCTGGTCCCAACCACCAAAGAATTGGCAACAAAAATTTCTGCCAGCAATGTTGTGCCACCAGTGAGGTATCAGATGCGGACCCCACACTAACTAATACTTCATCAGTTGGAATATCACTGCCTTTTCCCCTTCACCCCTGACATCAATGTTGTCACCCATGCTATGTCCAAACAACCCACTGATCAAACCACACTCTCTGAACTTATATTGCCACCACTGAATTTCAGCCACCCATGGTCGAGGCCATTTCAATTCCTTGCTGCGCAGGCAGAAATTCAGTTTGCTCAGGCTTCCGACCATGCCATTGCTAAAATCATTGATGCCCTTCAAAACGCAAATGCTACAAGACAACTGTCTGTCTTCTTCACAGAAGACCGCATCTTGTAAAACCAATCAAAAGAACAAAAGCAACTCATTTCACCTACTTTGCTTGTCCACCAAATGTTACATCAGTTTCATGGTGCCAAAATTATGAATCACCAGGGCTCCAACTGTATGTTGGCAGCCATCAAAAATAATTTTCAGTGGCCCCATATGGAAGAAGCTGTCCACGATTGGACCAAAATTGCAATGTTTGTCAATTGATGTCTGCCCACATGCCACCTCCACTGCTGCTGTTGCTAATTCAACCAACATATCTATTCGAGATTGTTGCTATGGATATTGTCAATATTTCCCTGGTGGGCAACAAATGACCCTATATTATGATCTTCCAGGACTATTTCACAAAATGGGTTTCCGCACATTTGATTTCTGACCAAAAAGCATCCACGATCGTAGAATGTTTCGTCAACAAAATTGTTCTCAACCACCACAGCCTGCTCATTAGGGCTGTTCTGAGGTTAAATTTTTGGAGAAGTCGAGATTGAGATCGAGAATGGAACTCCAGTATGTTCGAGATCGAGATGTAAATTTTATTTTATTCGAGATCGAGATTTTCTACCTACCATTCATACTATTTGTATGTATGCTGTTTGTTTAAAAATTGCTAAACACCCTATATGAATCATTAGTAGTGGCACACCTATGTGCCTATTGGTACATTGGAACGTTTGTGTTTCTCTATAATTGTTAGAGGAAAGTAGTGCCGATTGAGTAAGTACCTACCAACTTCTACTACCTACAATTATGTATCATCACTTCACTACCTATCAATTCTTATGCGTTTTTTAATATTGATAGGAGCTGGTTAGTAGTTAATGGTTAGCAGCATCTAGAACATAGTTACTCAGTATTATACCTTTGTTTATATCGTCACCTCTACATATATAATATATCAAACTTAATTTTACGCATCACATGCTTATCGATTGTTTTTCACATGCTTATCGAATTATGTAAAAAATCTCGAATAATATCTCGGATAAAATCTTAAAAAATACCCAGATCGAGCGAGATCGAGATACACAGAAATCGAATATCCGAGATCCAGATCGAGATGTGAAAAATACCAAGATTTTGTCAAGATCGAGATCTCAGAACAGCCCTACTGCTCATCATTTGATCAAGGTTGCTGCTTCACATCGAAGTTAATGCAAGAAATCTGCGAGCTCCTTGAAATCTGCAAAGTAAAAATGACCGCTCATCACACCCAGTGCAATGGCATGGTTGATTGGTTCAACCAGGTGCTGATTGCTCAGTTGAAAAGATACACATCCATAATTGGAAACCTCAGTTACTGTACACAATGTTCCCTTACAACCCCACACCACACGCTGTGATGTGCCATTCCCCTTTCAGTCTAAGTGGCCATGAACCCTGCATCACGTTTGATTATGATTGCGTGTGCCATCTCACCCTATCGCTCAATTACAATGCCTACCAGCACATCTTTATGCAGGTGCAAATAAAGATGTATGAATCAATAAGACTAACCTCGACAAAGCAGCCAACATCAGCAAGAAGTATTACGACCAAAAAGCCAACAACCCCCAAATCAACATAAACAACATCATTCTTTTGACCAACATGTGCAAAGCCAATAAAATTCAGCCTGATTTCATTATACTGTTCATCATCACTGACATGATGCACCTCAATAATAATATTGTAATGATTGATGCCCTTGACACCCCCAGCCACCCGCAAAATGTTTCAACTTTGCATTTAAAACTGTTTACCCTCACCTGGCCAAAGATGCTTTTGTTGCCAAAAATAGTTGCGCCCACTGTCTGATCCACACTTCACTGTGGCAGTGACTCTAGATTAGAAAACGTTTTTCATTTTATAAAGCGCTCATCAAGCCAAGTTGTACATATATATAATCTGTTTTGTGTACTTTAGATAGTGGCGACACAACAAGGAGAGAATACCTCAGATACCCAGCCAATCATAGCTCCCCCCTTTTACAACATCTTATTAACTAGCCAGCTCAACACAAATCAATGTCATTCTTTACAACGCCAATTGCTTCCCTCTCAATCCCAACTATGGTCATTCTAGGAGTGGGTTCTTTAATTTTAGGTTCTGTGCATGTGTGGTCATTCAGCTTGTTTTGGCCTAACCCTGACCATTGTCACCCTCATAAGACTACTTGGGAAAGGTTGGCCTTAGTTTCCTCTAACTTAGTGATGTTCCCAATAATCATAATTAATGCTAGTTTTGCATGTTTCCAACTTTACACTCTTTCAACTCTTCAGCAACTTATTTTTCATTTAACTTTTATTCTCATTCTTTGCTTTCGCACTGAACAGTTGAATCTTGCCCCACCCTTCAAATTTCGAAACAATGACAACTCTGTCAACATCATCCACTGCCGACGAAAATGTACCATATAAAGAGTCGCTTAACATCAACCAATGATATGTTCGTTGGGCCAAAGAACAACTGCACCAAAACAATCCCTCCTTTTGCTGCAATGGTATTTCTATTTTTTGCATGCACTTTTCTCTAGCTTTCTTTCTCTGTGCATGCCCTCTGACCTGTCCTTGGGACCCCCACAGGATATTTCTGCCTCTGTGGCGCCTACAGATACCCTGTGGTCAGTTGCTGTGATTCCACAATCATCTAGCTATTGCCCAATTCATCCCCATAGCCAGCTGCTGCTTTGATTGGCCTGTACTATGGTTTTTGTCACCTTGCTCGAGTGATCTGATCGAAATTGTCACAACCTGCCAATCTCAGTGACATTGCTGCCCAAGTTGCAGCTGTCTGGGGGACCCCCTACTCCAACATTTGGTGCAAAACAGCTTTCCCTTTTGTTCTAAAATTGAGGTCAACCTTCAGACTTGGCATAACCATTGACATCACCCACAGCCATTTTGTCCTATGTTTTTTAATTCACCCACTCTTTTGTTCGGAACACAACATCAAATGACTGCTCCGCACCACCGACCTGGAGTGCTGGTTCATATCGCTATTTGCGCAGCTGTCCAGCATTTTGCTACCACCTGTTTTCCTATAGCCTGGTTGTTTGGGGGGGGCAGCACTCGCGGGCCTGACCAAGCCAAATTTCCTGGGACACATGCTGGTTGGTTTCAACATGGAGTCAGTCCTTGCCCATCATATGAAAAACTTCAAATTTGAGATTCCAATGCCAGCTGATCCAAAGGCCTCCAGCTATCCACGATATGTTCAACTGGCATTCCTCAATGGTAACATGTTCGTATTCAAAACCTTCACCGCCAAGCCAGAAGACTGGACTGCGTCCTTCTTCCAAATTGACGGTGACCACACCATCATCATTTAGTATGATGGAACCAATGATTAGGGCGGAATATATGCCCTCCTTGGTACACAATTCGGAACCAATCGCCCAAAGAAAAAATGAGGATGCTGTAGTCGAGGCCATCCATTTTGGCACTTACCAAGTCATTCACAACATCAACCTCTACCTGCTACTCTACGTGCTGGCTCAGAGGATCAGATTTATGCCTAAAAATGTATGCTCAAAGCCAACGTGTCTGCTACATGGTCTCTTGATGTCTCATGCTCAAGTTTCACACTTTTTCAATGATTCCAAAAACTCCTTATTGCAACCTGACACTCTCCCCCTATATGCCCTTGATGCATTCTACCCCGATATTGCTGTTCCTCACATTCAGCTGTAATGGCTTTATCCCAGAGATTTTCAACATGATCTCTCTGTATCTGCAGGATTTGTTGGAAGCCACCAAAATTGATGGGTTGGCCGAAATGATCATCATATCATTCCACAATGTCCTGTTAACAGATGTGTTACCCCACTGATTTGAATGTCACCATTTATCTGACACTCTCGGGAATCGCCTTGCCAGCAATTAAGCGAGATGAGTTTTGATCAGCTAATCAATTTTTCATATACAACTGCACATCCTCTGACTACCATTGGTCTTTCTCTAACCGTCAACTCAACAGCTTTGGTGACCTCAAGATGTTGACCTGAATGATCTACCCAAAAATGATCACTATACCGAAATGCCCAAAAAGAAGAAGAAGAAATTTAAATGGCATGAATGGAACCAATCACCCGATGTGTCTAACAACAAAGACCCATCACTTGTCCCCAAGAAAGTGTATGATGATCCCAAGCACCTTCAAGCAGCTGTCA